>JBAHVQ010000040.1:561722-607110 GCA_036872915.1 Nanipora kamurai
AGCTAGGCTGTAGGTTCATCATATGTACTGCCTAAGCGGAAGTCACGATATGATAATAATGATGGAACTTAAACACACAGCAGAAAGCCTGCTCATGTGGGAGCTTGGTAAATATCAGAACAATTTTATTCATTTGTGTATCGTATATTTGTGACAGGATGTCGTTATGACAGTGCACTAGTAAGGATTACGTTCAGGGAATCCGATATACTTTCAGTGCATTTTTGGCCGGGCTGTAAAACCGCCTAAGTAATTAGTGGTCTGCAGCTGACTAAACTAGCTAAGTTCGGAACAGTAGATTACCTGAAGGCTTTTACTATTCTACTTATTTTTAGCTTTTGAGGGCTAGGGGTTAATTATTCCCCCCCTCATTACCAGGGTAAGCAGGGTTTTTCTTTTCGCGTAACGTATTACCAGTTAGTGTTTTAAAATAACACTCACGTAAATTATTCACATAATCTATTTACTTTAAAAAATATATCATATAATTTATTTACTTTATTTGTAGAAGCAAACCTGCCCGGGCTGACGCATGTTGAAAAACTACTATTTAACCAGCACTGAAGAGAAAAAAAAACACCTCAAAAACTTCATATTCGATTTGCTTCCCTGAAACCAATTTAAGACGATCAATCGTAGTGTCAGACAATAGTTATCAAAAGGAAAAAAATCTCGGCCTTAAACTGATCTCAGGAGAGCGGTGTTCATGTTTTATTGCATATAGATCGTGGTATGACAGGACCAAGGGAAAATAATTTTTCTACAATAATGGACCAAAAACTGTAGTTGATATTTCTATTCTGTCTTGCCGCGGGACGATGAGGGGCAGGAAATATGATAAGCGACGGGAAAACAACAGTGTGTTATACTGTAGAAAAGACCTTACCTAATTAGCATTACTGATGTTCTCTGATCTTCATTTTCGGGTTTGAATTGCATTGGCACTTTAGCTTTAGACCGTGGGGCAATAATAAGGGAAATGGTATCTGGTGAGGTCTGTACACCAAGCTTAGTTTCAAAGGAGGAAGTATCGTCTGAACTAGGTTTGCTTGACGAATGCTATGGCAACAAGCAAACACATGAGTTAGTTCAAAAGGATTTAAGTGAACAACGTCTCTTAACCACTGAAATAGTACAACACATTTAAAAGTTCGTTAAAAAGAACTTTGGAGAAAACAAGACAAGAGTTCATTCTCGTATGTCTCGAGGAAATTAGTCCAAATGTCTATTTTACATTTTGTGGAAAATCATACTTTGCTGTGCCAAATTAACTTACATAAACGCCTGGTTATTTAAAGTTTAATTTTTCTTCTCTTGTCCCATCTGTATTTCTTGTTGTTTTCTGTTCTTTTCCTGTCCTTGTTGATCTCTTTCTCTGTACTTTATCTCCTACTTCTAGTCTGTCTTTAGTGCCTTACTCTTTACAGTTCAACAAAATAAACCTACCCGGTTAGTTCTGGCAGTTGGCAGCGAGAAACAGGAATGGTAAGAAGGCTTCGCTGTGAGAAGATCCACATCAAATCTTAAACACATAAAAGAAGGAAATTATAATACGCTAGTTGTTTGTTCGGTTGTTTGTTTGTTGGTAAGTTGGTTGATTCGTTAATTTATCCGTCGGTCCACTTGTTCATATAGATGGAGCTAGGTCAACCACTACAGGCGTTTGTGCGTATTATCACCCACCATAAAAAAACAAAAACAAAACCTATGTTTAAGGGGAACAATCTAGACACTTTGCTACAAATGAAGTTTACCGCACGAAATAAAAGTAAAATTAAATTAACTATATCTTTCGTATTACAAAATGAAAGCTTTCGAATACACAGGGCTGAAACTTTGATCTGTGCGTAAGTGGCTGCGAAGAGGATCAAAGCACGTAGGCACAATAGTTGATATGGACCTGAAAAAGTCAATACACACCTGTCGGATAATACATCAATGACTGGCTGAGCTTTTGGATAGACAGACAAAGGAACTACTTGAGCCACAACTGAAACGTCAGATGGGTTTTCCAACATCAACGTCTTTCTCGATATGTTGCCAACATGGGTCAGGGGAAATCTGACCGGCCGATCGGGCGTAAGAGAGGGCCATACAAGTCTACCTTCAATTGACGCAATAACGCCTTTCACAGCTTCCGTGTCAATCACAAGGCTGCTGCTACGACTTTGATATAAAATAAAGAAATAAAAGAATGAATAAATAATCAACTAAGTAAATAAATAATCAAATAAATAAATAGATATAGAAATAAATAAACAACTAAATAAACAAATATGTAAATAAATAAACAAGCAAACAAATAAACAACCACCAAAACAAACATGCAAACAAACGAACGAACAAATCTATCGATAAATTAGTGAATAAGTCAACAAATGCATCGATGAATACACGAACGTACGATTGAAGGAATTAATAAATAAAAATATAAATAAAAAATTAAATAAGTAAGTAAAAATCAATTAGTCAATCAATGAAATCCAATTTAGTATCCTTTACAGGGTACAATTTCCGTTGGGAATTTGAAAAATTTTTCTGGGTATCACAGTTTGAATTTCCCCTGTCTATTTACAAGTTAGCATATTCCTCACCAAAAAAAGAAATTTCAGACAATAACTGCCAAAATAACATGCTAATTTTGAGTTTAGTCGATTTTCATCCTCAAATGTATTCAAGCTCATTTAAGGACACAAATCTACTATTAACTATATCTCTGGTTATATTTATATCTCTGGAATGATATTTCAAGTACTTTTCCAGATGGCTCAATGCATGTAGCTATCTTGTAGCTCGGAAGTTATTGATAAATGCGCGTTTCTCAACAACTTCGTTTTTAGTAGACATTATCAGCAGTCGAGTTAAACTTTTGCATTAAGCTACGTCAACTAGGTTCAATTTAGCCAGTAAATATACCTGGTTTTCCCCGCAACTGTTAATTTGTTCCATTCCGTTTGGGACGTTTCAAGAATTGATGTATCAATGCGGGCTGCATTTGATGGAAGAGAAAGGCTGGAAAACCAAGTCTTATCTGAAACAGAAAACAGAAAGGGAACTGTAGGACAGGAAAATAGGGAGATATCAAAGAAAGGTATGAATAATTTAAGTATTTATCTTCTCGTAATCATGGTATCTTTCACCGGTTCGCTTCGCTCAGTGATAATGAGTGGTAGCATTACCAAGAATAGCACTCTGTCAAAATGGCGTCAGTATTCATGTTTGTCTGCATTTGTGCGTAATACCTGCGGCCTCAACAATAGAAAATGGTTTATTTGCAATCATTTAAATATCGATTTCGGTTTGTTTGTCCACATTTTTTGCTATAAATAGTAGCTGAACAAAGTGATATTGAAGATTTGTTTCTCCGCCTGGTATCCTCCAAATTTTAATACACTGAGCAACAGTTTAAGAAGGCTCCCTAGGGTACTTTTTAATAGGAGACTGGTAACTAAATATGGCTGGGCACACCGTATTTAGTTACCAGTAAATAGCGATCTTGCCGAATCGTTCTTTTTATCACGACAGCACCGTCCGCGTCATTACAAATGTGAAATTTTTGGATGTTTGCTTCGGTGAATTTCTTTCAAACTTGGTATTTAAGGCAAACAGAATAAGCTCAACAACATATCTAATTTTCAAAATTTTTCACAGCTGGGCAGAATTTTTTAAAAACAGCTATGCCTATTGCAAAAAATCTACCTTGACAACCTATTTAGATATTTTGATATTTTATTCTTTAGTGGAATGTTTAACCTCATACCAATTTTTAGAAAAATTCATCGAAGAAATCCGAAGATAATGCCTTAAATGTGCTAATCGCGAAAATATGTCGATGTTCCAATGCTGTTGTTACCATTTTAACAACCCAAATAACCCAATTCGGCAAATATCTAATGTTTATCATGCGTCTTCTGCAGTTAGACACACTTTGTACCGAACTTACAACTATTGTAAAGATAGAAATGCCCCAAAATGGAGACCGTACTAATTGTATTATGTAAAGACAAAAACTCTAGGGAGCTACCTTAACTCCTTTGTGGCTGCATGGTTCGTTTTCGAACAGTACGACTAATATTTTACCGTGGCTAACACCAAACGATTTTACTCGTCAAGAGGAAAGCCCTCACGACACGAAGCAGTCAAGAGGATGAATTTTAATGAGATGGCCTAATGGATATGATACGCTTTCTGCACTAAACAGAAATTAAATCTAATTTTACGAAATCTTACTTTCGCTTCCAACGCCCAAATAACACCCTGGATGACACTGAAGTCCAGGATCAAAGATAACATTTCCAATCTAAAAAAAGTACATATTCCACTTCTTTCAAATTTAGGATCTCATATCTGCATGATGGTTAGCCAATTAACATTTTAACTAAATCGAATGAACAGTATCTTAAATGTAATAACTTTTGCAAGAAAATAGATTATGCAAATACTTACAATGTCGCTTTATTTTAGTCTGTTTTATTAGCTTCGCCATTGAATAATTAAAATTTAAAGGGTGACCGCAGCAACATAGCCAACAAGCCTGACATCGTATGCATGTAACTGAAGCTTTACGTACGTAAGTAGTCGTAATATATGTTCAACAATAAGATATCTCACCCTTGCTTTCCATGTATGTAAAGCCAAAAGGGTCAGGAAACTTCAAGAAAATTTAAACAAAGTTGACGTCTCGAACGAAAGCCCTTCGTCTTTTACTCCGACGAAGATCCATCTCTCGAAACGTCAGGTATACTATATTACATTTCCGTCAGTTCCCTGACCCTTTTGACTTTTTACACGTCGTTCAACACTGCCTATACAGCCCTCGACTATATACTACAAATCTCACAGCTTGTTAAAGGTACGTTTAAACACTGCGATTAATCGGGCCGATTTCTGGCTTAAGTCCATAGTAACTAATAAAAACCAGGCAAATTTGAGCCTACGGAGCATTCTACTGACTGCTTCTCAACTTAATATGCATCTAAGCCAGAAATCGGCCCGATTAATCGCAGTGGGTAAGTGTACCTTAACAAGATATGTTCGCAACAGGTTTGTGACAAGCTGTATCAAGTCTATCATTTCGTCAAGTTGTTACAAAGTTGTGGTTAACAACCTTGTAGCATCTTGTTAATTACGAAAGAGTAGCAAGTTGTGGAACAACTTGTAACAAGCCCGTTGGAATCAGCCTTGTCACGAGTCTGCAATAAGCCGTTACAGACTTGTTAGCAATTTGTGACAACCAGTGAGAAAGCATTGCGGTGACGACTTGTTGACACTTTCTAGCATGGACAACTTGTACGTTTGTATTCGTGTAGTACAAAGCCCGAGTTAAATATCACATCAAAGAGAACGAGGGTGAGTTGTCTGATTATTTTAGTATAAACAAAGTCAATTCGTCTGGTATACAAGAAGGAAATTTTTACCTGCTTATAGTACCTTATATTTATTTTTAACGGATAATAAATAGCAGGTTAGCCAATGAAATACAGGGGTTTTTGATTTGTGGCGGTAAATTTATACTGAAAGTAGTTATATCAAGAATAAGTAGTCATGAAGAGAAGATTTTATGATTCACCTGCACTACTAAAACAGCTCGTAAAATTGAGTTGACTTGAGTGGAATTCGGACATTCATCTTCTTCGGGTTACCAGACCGATGTTCAACCATCTGGACCATCAAGATTCGCTCAAGCGCATAAATTGGACTTGAGTATATTGTTCACAGTTGACTGGACAGCTCAATTGGTAGAGCGGCGATCCTGTATCCCGAAGACGCGAGACTTAATTTATCAAGTTAACTAAGCGGTGTAGGCTCACCATTAAATTTTCTCATCATATTACCCTGAGGATTATTCTGAATGTACATGCATGATAAATACAATACGCCTAACCATGCATTCAGTTGCGTGACACAAATATATAGAGCGTTTTCACATAACGTTATAGTCGCCATGCTGGTGTTCCTTAACAAAAGAATTTTGACTATCTTCTTTTGTTAGGTACACCAGCATGGCCGACATGACCGTTGTTCTTTGAATCTCTGGGGATTGAGTAAAAACGCTCCATAGCCACATGATCCAGATACTTAGTTCATTATACATATATCTAGGATTTTGAATTGCTCGATAACCAATCACAACGTCTAATCTTATCGAAGTTGTTTTAAACCATGTTACTAAACTCCTTATCATTCTGAGTGTTCTCGTTATTTCGTCGAGGAATTAGTACACTACCTTTTGTCTATGATGAGGAGCAAGTTGGGCCTTTGACTTTTTAATGGACACGAATGAAAAGTGGTCGTCTTCAGTTTTCATCACAGCTGACATGACATTAACAGGATAAATAAATGTACTCTTTAAGAACACTGAGATTTTCTGTACCTGCCCCTGCGGAAAAGAAACAACATCTTGTTTTGATGAATGTATTATTCCATAATCCTTGATAAAAAAACATAAAAGATTCTTATGGAACACTTGTGAGCAGCAAGTAAGTGGTTAATCAATGTTCACTCGTACGATAAAAGATTTAACATCGCTCACCAAGCTTGAACGTCCACTCCGAGCCTACGGCCCCTCTCGTGATGTAAACTCATTTATCACATTCGTGACTATTGGTTAACCCTTACTTATCTCACGTCAGATCCACGGATCGATGGATCCTAGTACTTATGAGTGTGATAACTTTACAAAAGAATACGATAACCTATGACAATTTTTTTTAAAAGAGTGTGATGATCACAGATCACACTGCTTATCATATATTAATAAACATATGTTAATTTCTAAGGATTAACGTTTCTTTTACGACGAATAAAAACACTTCCATGTAACTGTCGGTGAGTCATGCTTCATTCGTATTGTTAAATCCTTTATCACACTCATGACCACTGATTAACCCTGATCACACTCGTAACCCTGACTAACCCAACGTTACATTCATCGGTTTGCGGGTGAATGATATAATGCTTCCGCATTTAATTCAAGACGTCTTGAAGAGATGAAGAATCCCGTTTGGTACTTTTCCTTGACAAACTTTGTCTTTAGAGGCACTGAGGTTTTGTTTTTATGTGCTTTGAAAAATTAATTTAAATTTAAAAAGTTACAGAGAGTGGAACTCAACGGAAGCTTTTAGGAAAATCATGTCGATCTTTAAGATTATTCAATTAAACTACTAGAAACTTTCTGAACGTATTTCACGAAACTAAACATTACTGTATTAAACTTGTATTGGTAAAGAAACGTACTGAGTGCCAGACCTTCCAAACTGTCGAAGAAAAATATTCAATGTCGGCTAGTTTATGGCAGGTTTTGTTTTCGAAATGCTGGGCAATCTTATCTAAATTTTGCACTAGTGTGGAATAAAAGTATCATTCTGATAACAGGGGAGAAAAGGTCGGGAATCAACGGGTTACCAGGGCGCTAAAATGTTTGGTATTCGCTCTGTAGCGTCACAGCTCATGATTGGTGCTTCACTTGATTCTTTTCACATGCACATCCATTAACCCTTCTAGTGTCGTTTATGCAAAAATTCCTCTGAAATTCTTAAACAACCGGCCCAGAGTTGGCAATTACCATGCTAATGAATAAATGTATTAAATATGCCTTCACATGTTAAATTAAAAGCAAGAGACACATTATAGCGTGAGACACACTGTGGAAATCGGTAGCGACAAGGCAACAAAAATACTTCACGGTCGTTCTACATATTTTTCAGCGCAATTTATTAGCCAAATCACAGAAAACGTCGAATTTAAGCTAAATTTTAAGGTGGCTTCAATTATAGAGTTATGTATAGCATTAGTTGCTGTTATTTTAAATAATTTAAACATCGAAGAGAACGTGGACAAAATAACCCAGCCCGTCGAAGGCAATGGTGACTCGGAGATATTAGTGGACGTCAACGGGGTCAGGGTGACCTAACAAATCTTATCCAAGACGGGATACATACTCTAAGCGTTTGTCAGAACCTCGTTGAGCGATGCCATTTTGAAATTTTACGCCAGCGAGTCAGCGATTTCATGCACTCCAGGCGAATTCAGTGACAGCCTCCTAGCGACACAGCGACTAGCCTTGGTAACCGTGCAAACGTGTCGCAGAGCTCCGGCGACACGGCGACAGCAATAGCGTGTCTCTGCCTTAAAGCTATTTCGTTATATACAATCAAAGATACACTTAATTTACAAGCTGACATCGAGGAGAATCTCATTTAATATCAAACAGATATGAATGTGTCAAAAACGAAATGAGGTGACCGATACGCAAACGTTATTCGTTAACAGCTCTATTACATAAAGCGGACCTAATTTTCGATCTATAAACGTTTTAAACTAATTGGTAGAGTTCTGGGGAAAGTTTTTCCTTGGGTCAGGCAACACTTCTACAATAACTTACAGGAAACGACGGGTCGAAAACAATCTTCATTGGGTCCACTTCTATTCGACCGCTGGCAGCTTTGAGAGAAAACGTGATAGCTTTCGACTAGACAAAAATGAAATGTAGATCGATGGCGACATTAGTAAACTAAAGAGAAAAACGGCGAAGACAAAACATAAAGCTTTTGAATGCGCAAACCGTCCATTTTGGTTGAACATTCTGCACAACTATGGTCACTAACAATTAATAAGAAAACGCAAACGTTCATACTAACCAAGATGAAAAGAAACAGATGTGCATGTCAACGAGGTATTCATAGGACACGATGTATGAACATACAAGTACACATATACATTACAATATATAAGATATATATAATATATGTAATGTATGTAATGGGTGTAATGTGTGCAATGTGTAATATATAATATGTAATATGTAACAAAAATTTGAGCAAACAAACATATCGTTAAAAGCATGTAAAGGTAAATCTTTAACTGAAGGTACTCCCAATCAACGTTCATTCATTAAAGTGACCAATCAATGTACCAACAAACACATTACAAGTATGAAAAATATGAAGAGGATACAAAGTTCTTAATATTTTAAAATTTGCTGTATAAATCCATATATATAAAATATATATATATATAACTAAAAGGGTTGTTTTTGCAATTGATCAAGAGTGCTGAACGCTCGCTCTAACTAAAGTTCAGCATAACAAATCTCTAAACGTTTTAATGACAAATTAAAAATCGCACTTCGCATTATTCAGTTATAGGTAACTGAAAAAGGGGCTGTGTGACCCGAAATGTTTTAATTTGTCATTAAAAAGTTGTTTTGAAATAAAAACTTCTTTTTAATAAACTTTTCGGGACACAGCCCCTTCGTCAGATACAGCGTTCTTAACAAGAGAGATTAGTTTATATGTTACAAAATGCATAAATTAACTAAATGTCCATAATATTCAATCCCAAAGGAGCAAAACAATTCAAATTCCAAGTTCAAAAGCCTTCTCTTGCTGTAGGATCTCTGATATCGGTAGTGTCAATAATCTGAACTGATAAATCATCCAATCCTGAATGTCATTCCGAAAAAAAATGTGAATACAAATGCTCCCCACAAATACCCCTGTCCTTGCCAAATCTAGTAAGCGAACTTTTATGGTTATGAAAGCGGATTCGAAACGATGTTATAGTAGTACCACCAACATACTGTTTTTCACATTGTTTTGCATGAAATTAAATAAATTATCCCTTGGGAATCACAGTTAATTTGAAAATCTATGTAAAAGGATCACTTTTCAACTGAGATGTAAAATACTGGGCCGATCTTCACAAACTGACATATCCTACATCTGCTTTTTCCACACGGGAACATAACCTTAGCCCGGTTTTCCTTGGTCTGGAGCTTTGCCCTCACCAACATATCCTTAACACTCTTAGGTCTGCTAAAACTAATCACGGGGGCTCCGGTAGTATCTTCTTTAAACCATCCGACATATTAACTAAGGGTTGCAAGTCTCTGAGAACCTTGTGGAACTCCTACAGGGCAAGATGACAATCAAGTGCAATAAATAAGCATAAAGTTAATTTATGGATTTTGTAACCTATATAAACTAGTCTCCCCTGTTAAGAATGCTGTATCTCGGGAAGGGATTGTGTCGAAAACGTTTATTAAATAAAAAAAACCTTTTAATGATGACATGTGTGATGTTAAACTTTTTCTTGAGTGGGCTGGTGACGCTTTATTTATATATATACATATATATATATAAATAAAATTCCTCACAAATGTGGGACATCAAAGTCATTTGCCAGAACGCTCTAATTGCAAGCAGTGAGCGTGCGCACAATATATATATATATATATGTTTATACGTATGTTTATGTATTAGATACGAGTAAAACTTTATTAAAACATGTTACGTCTCGGGAACCAGTCACTTCATCAGAACGAACCTGCTTATGTTTAATATAAGTAACCTTAAGAGAATTGGGTAATCATGCGTAAAATTGACTTAGCTAGGATTCTCTGTTTTGTTCCTTACGGACTTCAAATTTATGCTCATTGCAATTTTACTTTAGGATGTGATTTCAGGTAATTCGCATTGCTCCTAAAAACCACATGAACTAAAAATTACGTATGCTGTATTTTAGAGAATTGCTGAAGTGATAAATGAAATTTGAGCTCTTCTATGTACGTCTTTGTTCTTTACATATGCAGATTTCTTTGAAGTGTGTCCCTGACATCAAACGATTGACGGAGCATCCTGACTTTTCCGAAGATTATACTGTATGTATACATTTGAGATTATTCAATGAATTCGACTGAAGTTTTCCATACGCTAGTTTGGATGTCACTCTCTTCTTGAACCACAATCACAGATTCGGAGCGTCACTAAAGCAAGGACATCTACTTTTGCCCGCTTTTATTAGGCACATGAACTGGCGAAAAACATGTACTTTTTGGTGGTGAACAACGTAACGGAATTTGTCATTAACACATAATTATGGGACACTATTTTAAGGTAAAGGTATTCACTAACGTTTCAAGGGATTTAGTCAAGTAATCTCGAAGGTATACACGATTTCTTGAAAAACCACAGTGTTCTTCAAACCTTATTATGCCATAGTTACCATCCACAGAAATCTATCTCAAAAACAATGAGAAGTACGGAGAGTTGAAAAGTTGTATTTATTATTACTTTACCAGTTCTTATTGTTAAAGTAAACAGTTATTACATTTTAACCAATCATTAGTGACAAATGGTTTGGACTGTATTGTGGCATTGGCATTATTTAATGAATTTTGCTGTCCTGTGCTACAGCTTAAGACCGTTTCGAAAATGTCTGTCGGTTATCAAAATTTACAAACAATTTCGTTGGTTTAAAATTAAGCTAGGGAGACTTTCGAGTTTCTTCAAAAGGGATCGATTTCAATTCAAATACCTTTTAGCATAAGGCTAAAGCTATTATCCATCTCAGTTTCGCTGAAGGTTACAGATATTTACTTCGACGCATTTCCCGCTTAGAAACTATCTGCGATTTTTTATACCTCGCTGAATTATGGTAAACTATATTTATTTGGCAGTCAAATGTTTTAAAATGAGACGCGGTGGTCATTTTGCTATCAGCAGCTCATCACGCACTCTATGCATGACTAACACATGAATTAGCCAGAGGTTCCTTTCACGGCCTGGGCAAAGTACACTTTTTCTAAACATTCCGTATTAACCGGACAGATTACACAGGCAAACGTGAAATTGTATTAAAGCGGTGCTAGGGATCGACAGAGGCATTTGGAAAAGATAGCGTAAGCTTCGTACTTCACGAATTCGCAACCTATAGCAAACTCGCAGCACGTTTTCATATTTTATTTGCGTATGTGTAATCCAGCACGCTACTTATCGTTAGCAAGCGATCATGCACGAAACGCGTGATTGGTACCTGATTACTTTGACGGGTTGATCGTCTGGGCAACGTAAATTGTGTTCAGATATTTTTCAGATCTTGCGACTGAACACTTGTTTGTTCTTGTAACAGAAGCAGTATTAAATTGATGCATTACTAGCGTTCACTATTCTGAGCCTTCAGTTGGATAACATAATTTGGAGGCAGTTAACTAACACTATAATTTGGAGGCTTCAGAGAAAGCTGTGGAACTGCAAGTTGTCCAAAGACGACGGTCCAAGTGTGACGAAAGGTCAATAGAACCTTTTATGAGCAACGGCACGACCTGTGTACTCTGAGAATGAAGGTTTCATATACAGAGATGATGTCTGCAGTTAAATGAAGTGAGATCCTGCTGCTGCAAATCGGTAAAAAGATTATATTTTCTTAATAGAGGGAATTACTGGATTAGCAAAAGAAGTCAAGCTACCACAAAATTTACGGTATGAAACAAGGAACGTGAACTATATGGAACTGTTTATGTGCAACGAGCTGATCCAACTATTTCCCAGATTCCGCTTGGTTGTTCATTTCCTCTTACACCTTGACTTCAGAATGTTGCACACTACTTGAAATCGGAGAACCTGTCTAGCAGGGTCCAGGGAGATCTGGCCCCCCTCTTGCTACGAACCTGACCACAGGTGGGCTAGTTCGTAGACCCACGAAAGAGCCAGATACGAACACATTTAGGCATTATTTGTGCCGAGATACAACAAAATGAGCAACGTCCGCTACAACAAAAACAAGCTCGAAAAACATTCAATTGACGATTGTGAAGAAGGTTCTGAATTGCTTATATATTACAACACAGGCCTACAAGTTCGAAATTTTGTTTTATACTAGGATGCTTCTCCATTTGGTCGAATAAATCTCACTTCAGTTGGCTACTGCAATTGTTACTATGCAAGATTTTGACGAACACATAGTGGAGAATAGAGCTGATGTAGATGAAAGAAAGAAGATATTTAAATTGAAGCAATTCAAGTCACGTTAGTCCATTAACTAGATGGTGCAACCCCAGGAGTACTTCTTGGACTGTTCACGTCATTTAAACTGGAATCTCTCTGAAAACTATGGACAAGTGTTGAGGAAGCGCTTGAAACAAGATAGATTATTCCAACACACAATAACAAAACAAAAATGAACTACCATCCTTACGTTCTCATCCCTACAGTTAAAGCGATAAGAGAAATTCTATGAAGCTTTTGTTGTGATACATCAAGAAATGGGAAACCGACTTTCAAATAGGTAAGTCCAATTTATACTACACCATTGCAGGAAATTCAAAATAGATTGATAGACAACGTAGCTGTCAATTGAATATCGGATCGCAAATTTGGCTGGCGCTATGTTAACGATCTCGGAAGCAAACTTGTAACTTTAACTTACAGGTGCGGCGATAATGGGGGGCACTGGCCCCCAGTAATTAAGTTGCTCCAATTAATTTGTTCTGAGAAGAATCAGCTTTTGCTTTTCGAAATTATGACTGCATTATTATGACTAGATTTCACAATTTTCCGGGGGAGCATGCCTGGACACAACTATAAAATTCTCGGGGCTTCAGTACTTGCTTTTTCCCGCCCCAATTTGTCCCCCCAATACTTTTTAGGTTCCACCATCCCTGACTTAAATTCCAATGGAAAATAAAATCGAAGGAAAAGACAAGAAAAATCCAACAAAGTACAATTTAAGGGTTGTCTTTTCTGCCAATACGATCATTCTTAGTGTTTTCAAATGATTTTCCGCCAAGTCGCGAATAAGTGTTGATCAAAGGCAGTAAGCAACGATTCTATATCCTTAATTCTGGATCGTTTATTCGACTTGACCATATGTGGTTGCTACCACATACTTTACCTCAGCAGACACCTTTGAATAAGACTTAATCGTGATCTTTTGGGTGCTGACAAACTTCTCTCGTACTCGTCTTCTTAACTTTAAATCACAAATGCGTGGAATGCGTTATCCATCCAGGCCTGGTCATTCAAATGGCGATTAGTATTAAAGCAGGATAAAAATTCAAGCTGGGGCACAAGGAGAACCGTTGAAGGCAGTGTTGTAGCAATTGTTAAAGGCAACATAGCGTAAAGTATGCGCACTTATTAAATTTTAGATTTTTAACATCATTGCTTGGAAATACCCGTAATTACAAGACAAGTAAAAAAATATAGACAAGTAGCAAGTTCAGAATCATATGAGTAGAGTGCTTGATACCAGGGTAGAGCGGAATAGTACCACAAAATGACAAACTTAAATTACTTCATTTAAACTTTAATCACTACAAATTTGTTTCTGAAACAAATATGTTATATATATAATATGTTAATATGTAATATATATACATATATATATATATATATATATATATATATATATAGTACGACAAAATGACAAACTTGAATTACTTCATCATATATATATTTTAAGATCTCTTGCTATGCTAGTGGTAGTAGTGGTAATAATGCAAGTAGTGGTAGTGTATGTCCAGACGGGCATCGGGGGACCTATTTGCACTCCCGTTTAGGGTCTCTCCGGTTAGCTGCTGAAGAACCGGCTCCACCTCTACATCCTTGCACACTGAACCCAGCAGCTCCGCTTCCAGGTCCCGAATCTCATTGTGACGTTGTATCAAGAAACCGCCCCTCCCACAAATCATCGCATGATCAATGTCAAATATATCTCCGCAAATGCACTTCTTCGGCATGTCGGAGATTTCCTAATTATATCTCATCTTGATAGCATCTCTAAATTCTCGCTCATTTAGATCGTAACCCAGATCTTTTAAGGGAGTAACAGTTAGCCAGCTCGTAGCGCCTTTTTCTGACCCTAGCTCTACCGCTCTTAGAGATCTCGGTGTTAGATTGTTCTTGATCATCTCTTGTGTCTCCTTTAGGAGCTCGTTTTTCTTAGCTCTTGCCTGTAATTTTGCAGAGAGCATATCTGCCTCATCTGGAGGGTGATGGTCTTGAGTCACAATGCACTGTACCAGGGGTTCTGTGACGGTACCTGAGGCTTCGTATTCTAGCGATGACGATTCTGCTGGATTAGCGAGGCCCAGTCCCCCTATACGTACTGGGAGTGCAAGCAAGCCACGTTCGTCTGTAGCAACCTGATGATCTGTGATGGCTGGAATCAGAACTTCAGTTATCGAGCGCACAAGTGGCTCAAGTAAGTCGGTGATATCGGGGAGCGTCCTTACAAAGTAGGACCAGCGGTGACGTAGACCAGCGGTGAAGGCGGCATAGCTTGCCTGAGGTTGGGATATGGCGAACTCAGTAAGCTTGCTGAACCCAGTCCCCAACCTTCTCTCCGACATATTCCTCTAAGAAAGACCTGGATCTGAGGGCTGCTCCAAGGTGTTTGTGGCCTTCAGATGTGATATTGACCGAAGTATCTCCGAACACCTTTCTTGCAGCGTTCACTCTCTCGGGCTTGGTAATTAACCAGCACTTCTTTGCGTTGGGGAAGTATCCTAGTGCTGGTCCACTTTCGGAGAGATCGTCCCACCACTTTTTGACGTCATCACGCGAGCCGCTTCCGGTCGCATCATCGGCGAACTAACACTGTTTGGTTTCGCTTGACAGTTGTAATTGTTTTAGCGGCTGAAGACTAATTGCATACAGGCTCATAGCGAGCGGATCGCCTTGCGTGGTGCCTTCTACAGACCGTAATTCTTGCGCGCCGGGAACAAAAAGCCATGCAGGTTGTCTGTAAGTATGAATAGCATATGTTGCTACGGTTGGGCATAGCACTCTGATATTGTGCAGTGCTGCGGATCCGTTCAAAGCATTAAAGGCATTAGAGGCGTCGATTAGTAGAACGGCATCTGTTTCGTCTGCTTCAAAAATGCTGCGCATTGCATGAATTGCAGCCTCATTTCCACTTTTTAACCCAGCGCATACTTGATAATAATAATAATAATAATAACAACAACAACAACAACAACAACAACAATAATAATTTGAATAAGCGAGTCGGTCAAAGGAGAGGTGGCATCTCATCCACACTAAGGTGGGGGCATACTCACATTTCCACTTGATTGCTACCAGCTCTGCCATTCTCTTGAACGCAACCGTTGTTTCTTTGCTAAGACGACCACTTGTAGAGAAAATCAAAGGTGTAAAGGTGCCATGCTCTATTTCTCGTATTCCATCACCATATTCCCGTATTTTCATGTTTTCCTGACTTCTGTATAAAGAGCTAATGCTGGTGTTGCGATAACTAGGCGCATTGGGATGAAATACCCTTATGTCAAAAAATGCGCTTTGTTGGCGACACCAGAAACCTTAAGCCTTTATATCTGGTCTAGCTTCATCTTGCTGATTTGCTGACAGCGGATAAATGCTTTCACCGGTAATAGACTGTAATTGCAGTTCCTTCTCTGTTTCATTACACACCTCACTCAGCCAATCAGCAGTAATGTCACGAATCTCGCTGTGGCGTAGAATGGTCATACCACCATCTGGGCAGATCATGGCATGATCTGTTGAGAAATTAATACCGCAAACAGTGCAGAGCAAGATTCTTTAACTGCCAACCATATCGTAAGCACAAAGCGTCACGAACTCACTCTTGTTCATATCAAAGCCATTTTCTTTCAGAGGGAGGACAGTTAGCCAGGAAGGAGAGCCTTTCTCGTTTAACAGATCCATTGACCGTTGTTTTGTGATAGGTAACATTTCTCTGACGTCATTAGCTTTGTTTACATGATTTTCTGCTGTCTCTCGACGTATCTTCGCTCTAATCTCACGTAAATCAGGTTTTCGGTACGAACCTGCCCAATTATCACTTGCTTCAAAGGTTCGGTAATCTTTTTAGATGCTTCAAATTGCGGATGAGCTTCTTCAACCGGATTAATAATATTCAAACTACCATATTGTGTTGGCAACGGCAACAGCTTCCTTTCTGCAGTGGAGCAATGACTTCTACCAGTTAAGGCAGGAATTAGCTTCTCAGTTATGATCTCTTCGATTGGTTGGAACAAGTTCTCAATATTATTGACTGTCTGCATAATAAACTGCCATTTTCCTTTTATGCAAAGAATAAAGGATGCATACGCTGCATGGGGATCAATTTCAGCGATCTTAACGAGGGCTTCATATTTTTCTTTCCACATCTCTATATTACTAGCAACATACCCTTGAACAAAAGTTGACGTACCAATTGCTGCCCCCAAGATGTTATGACCGGCGGTTGTTATACGGATACCGGTATCTTCAAAAAGGGCAGTCGCAAGGTAGGTGTACTCTGGCTTGACTACCCAGGTACACCATATCCGTATCCAGAATATCCAGTAAAATAATAATAACAATAATAATAATAGTAATAATGAATAGTAGTAATGGAGGAATGAGGATGAAGCTGTTATGGGATTTTATGATACAGTGCAATAGAAAGATCAAGCATAGTAAACCAGACATCGTGTTGATAGACAAAAGGGAGAGAAAGTGCATAATAGTTGACGTGGCAATCCCAGAGGACAGCAAAGTGCCAACAAGAGAAGATGAGAAGGTTGAAAGGTATCAGGAATTGAAGATTGAAGTTGGAAAGTTGTGGAGAATAAAGAAGGTTGAGATCCTAATGGTGGTGATTGGAGCACTTAGATCAGTCAGCAAGGGACTCAGAGATTGGATAGAGAAACTAGACCTGGGATTAAAGATACCACAACTACAAAAGACATCCTTACTTGGTACAGGACACATTCTAAGAAAGTATTGCAATAAGGAAGCAAGGATGGGGCTTAGTCTACAGGCAGTGGACAGTCCTGTTGTGGGATAACCAGCGACAACATCTATGGTGTGCGTCAGTTATAATAGTAATAATAATAATAACAGTACTAATAATAATAATAGTAATACTAGTAATAATCATAATGATGATTATAAAAATAATAATGATAATCAATAAAAAGAAACAAAAAATCTGAAGCCCAGTACAGTACAGTAAAAGTACTATTGAAACTTGTTCACAAACCTGAGAGGATTACAATCTAAGTGTTAAAACACATATTCCTTATTTGCGCATTTATACCAATTTAGTGCACTGTTTAGCTGGATATTTTACGAGTTATGGCATATTTTAAAAAGTCTATCGGGTGAACTACAGCCGTGTTTTTCTCCAAGTCATAAATTAAGGAATGTCAGGCCTAACTTAGACGTCAAATTTCTGTCAAATTTAATTCGTCAAACCCATTCTGTCCAATTGGTAGCTTAATGTGAATTCGGTTTTGCCATAAGGCGTACGAAAAGGATACTTCATGAACAATTTTGAAAAACTAGCAGAGGTAACACGACCACTCAGTATATATTGCCCCTCACATCTTAAGGAGGCTCTCTTGGGTAATTTCTAATAGGAGACTGGTAACTAAATATGGCTGGGCACGCATGCGTAGCGCTATCTACGGTTTGTTTGTCCGCATTATTTGCTATAAATAACAGCTGGACAGAGCCATATTAATGATTTGTTTCTCTGCCTGGTATCCTCCAGATTTTAATATATTGACCAACAGTTTAAGGAGGCTCCCTAGGGTACTTTTTAATAGGAGACTGGTAACTAAATATGGTTGGGCACACCATATTTAGTTACCAGTAAATAGCGATCTTGTCGAATCGTTATTTTATCACGACAGCACCGTCCGCGTCACTACAAATGGAAAATTTTTGGATGTTTGCTTCGGTGAATTTCTTTTCAACTTGGAAATTAAAGCAAACAGAGTAAGCTCAACAACACATCTAATTTTCAAAATCTTTTATATGGCCGAATTTTTTAAAATCCACTAAGTGTATAGCAAAAAATCTGTCTTGACAACCTACCCTGATATTTTGGTAGTTTATTCTTTAGTGGAATATCTAGCCTCATACAAATTTTTAGAAAAATTCACCGAAGAAATCCGAAGATAATGGATCCTAAATGAGATAATCATGAAAATATGTCGTTTTTCCAACGCTATTATTGCCATCTTAACAATCGAAAATTGCACAATTCAACAAATATTTCAAGCTTATCGTGCTTCTTCTACAGTTAGACACACTTTGTACCAAATTTACAGCTATTTTGAAGACTGAAATAACCATAAATGGACACCGTACTAATTATATTCTGTGAACATGAAAACTGTGGGAAGCTAATTTAAGTCGAAGAAAGAAAATCTTTCCTTTATGCTTGGCACTGCTTTGCGCTAAATGTTTCCAAGTGTTTCGCGGTACGCAATTAATTTCATCATACTTTGAAGGTATCATTAGGAACATGAAGATTGTTTCCACTGTCCGTCCCTGTCAATAATTATATTCTGCATATGTATGTTATTTTCCGGAAACCTAGCTATTCATGCCAGTCAACATCCTAAGTATTCAGAGTGGGTGGTTGCACGAACAGGATTTTAGTGTGAACGGGGTATTTTGGATGACCTAAAAGCCCAAACGAACCATTAAAATGCATAAATGAGCTAGTAATATGTAAAAATGTTACAGAACCTTAGGGTAATTTAGCAAAATTCCCTTGGGCCCTTTGGCCCTCGGAATAAATAACTTTTATTGAGCCTGAGGTTTAATAGCTAATACGCCTCTTTTAATGGGATTACTTATAAATAAGAGCAGTTCATTATTACCTCGTATGCAGTGTTGAAAGTAATGTTTCCAATGTAATTGCCTTCTTCTTGTGGCACCATGACATCCAAACGTAACTTAACGACTCGACCAGGCTTGATAGTAAACTAAAATTATTCATTAACCGACGTAAATAAACTTGACTAAAATTTTCTAAGTCAAACACAAAGTCTAATCGTAATTACCATTACATATCTATATTCGTATACACCGAGAATTGGGGTATGTATGACGTTTACGTCATAAGAATGTCGTCTTACCCTTTCTGAGATATCCACTGGTTGATTATCATCTTCATGTTTATGTTTTATAAGTTTAAGTCTCGCCAAGCTCTCATTAGACGTGGCTTGTTTTATAGTTACCTGAAAATACAGAATATACACATCACAACTTAGTGTATGGAAATTTGTTCGCATAAGCCACATTCATGATATCTTGGATGAGTAGTATGCTGCAGGTGTCGGTTTGCGGCATCAAAATTTTCCCAGCAGCGGCTTATATTAAATATGTCAGAACACACTTAAGGACGCTCCCTGCTGTTTTGCTTGGTCGGAAATGCCATTGAAACAAATGCTTTATAAAGAAGGTTGTCAAGGTTCCCTGGGCAGTGGTGGATCTAGAATTTTTATCATCTGAGTCAAACTTTTTAATTTTTTTCAGGGCGTTAGCACAACACACACACCATAATCTCTCATGTGGAGTTGACATACAAATTTGTATTTGCCTATATAGTAAATTCCCAGACGATCCGGACCTATCAAAAGCCAGTACATTCAAGATTTGATGTGAATCAAAATATGCTGTATATACAATACAGTAACTTGCGGCCGTCTGCCCTTAGATTTAAAATTAAAGAAAATGACTTTTTTTTTTGGCTTTTAGAAAAAAATCTGCAAAATTTTTTTAAAATTTTTCTATTAATTATCCATGCCAGAAGGAAAGTTTTAATAGAATAAAAAAGGTGGTCAGCAAAATGTTTTTCGAAATAAATTAGATTGAATTGGAACGCCACTGCAGCCATAGCAACGACCTCGTCATATTTTTAGTTGCTTAGAATTTGTTTATTTATTACATTCAGTTTTACTCTTCATACACACTTGTTTTTAAGTCTCAAATTTGTATTCTCCACATTTCGGGAAACTGTATGGAGCCACCTTAATCTGGCTATTTGTCAACACTTTTCTGGTCTTACGATCTACAGTATGCTGGTGCCTTTAATACATTTTTCAAGCACAATGTACAAGCGATGTCATCGGCAATAACATTAATGTAATCACGAAAAGATCCAAGGACTAGTGAAAAACAGCAGTCCCGACCCCGAATAAGTTAATTGTTGCTGATTAGCATTACCAATCTTACAATGTCCTCAAATAAGAAGTATAATGTCCCTGTTTACGTGTTAAAGAAAATCTAAGCGTGAAGACCAACTTTCCCTGAGAGTAATACGTGTCTTCTTGTTAAATCTCTGCGTACGAAGGTAGGTACATATTTTGCGGCGCCAAAATTTTGACTAACGTTCAGACGTTTAAGTATTTGCAATCATGGTAAGTAGGAATGCGATCCGTCGACATCAACGGCAAAGCTCACGGAAGACGAGCAAGGTCTACTCGTCATTTTCGTTAAATGCAGTTACAAAGCTTTCCAAAAAAAATCTCGTAGACGTCGTCTTAAAAAAGTGTGACAGTCACTGTGAAGGACTCGCACCCGATAGTTCACGGCGTTTCAAATGCAACTCAGAAGCTGTTTATGAAAATCCGACCAATCAAAAGATGGCCGATGCAAGATTATAGCCTCGACAAGATGACATGTTTCGGCAAACTCGGCAAATGACATCACAAATTCGGGCAAAAAGCGTCAGAGTATATGCAGCCAACAAACCAGTAGCTGATTCTGTTAAGGAGCGTCTTAGCATCTTTCGCCAATCAAAGCAAGTGACACCAAATAAAGATTCGTAAAACCATCAGCAAAAATCGGTCAAACCAATCACACCTCACGATAGCCAGTTTCAACATATCGGCCAGTAGCAAAGAATACAATCGAAAGATTCCCCAAAATTGTTGACC
The DNA here is from genome assembly GCA_036872915.1 of Nanipora kamurai. Taxonomy (NCBI): domain Eukaryota; kingdom Metazoa; phylum Cnidaria; class Anthozoa; order Scleralcyonacea; family Helioporidae; genus Nanipora; species Nanipora kamurai. Next base: position 583,204 of record JBAHVQ010000040.1, read on the forward strand.
TTGACTGTGAAAGCGACTGATGTGTAATTCCGACCCTCAGTAATGTAAGTGGAGACGGAAAATGTATCTACATATAACTAACATCATTTATTTAAATACAATGCTGTAAATAAGCTTAAGTGATGTAGACATAAAGGAAGAAACAAACTCCGAACAATAGTCATCTTGATAACTCAAGATATAAGCTAAAATCAAGAGAATTACAATAAAGTTGTAATCACAATTGTAATTACAATTAAATTGTAATTCTCTTGATTTTAGCTCATATCTTGAGTTATCAAGATGACACTATTGTTCGAAGTATGTTTCTTCCTTTATTTGTTTAAGTCGTCCGCTGGATCTGGATTTTGATGTAGACATAGTCAATCAAGATATGGTCTCGAAACTCGGCAGAAGTCTTTGTTTCATCTTTTTGTTAACTCTTATGCAAACTTGTGCTGTTTAAATATTAACCGTAGTGTTTATATTAACAAGCCTAAAACAAAAGCTTTGTACACGGCAAGGACCGTACCAACATAAAGTTGAAGCTCATTATAAGCGCTTTGAAATAAAGTAAATGGTTTGAACCTGGGAGAATCACTACATATCTGCGGGAGTTCATCGTTCACGTTAATGTAGTCTTGAGAACGACTGTTGGTGGAAGTGACTGACGTTTCGAAGGCCTTGGACCGTACCAACATAAAGTTGAAGCTCATCATAAGCGCTTTGAAATAAAGTAAATAGTTTGAACCTGGGAGAATCGCTACATGTTTGTGGGAGTTGATCGTTCACCTTTATGTAGTCTTGAGAACGACTGTTGGTGGAAGTGACTGACGTTTCGAAAGCCTTAGCAGGGGTCATCTTCAGGGTCAAGTGAACAGTAAATTTCAGGTTAGCCTGTATTTCTATCTGGTTCGTGGGTCATAAGTGGGCCGTCGTATGAGTTATAGACGTGGATGGTTGTTTGTGAAAAGCAGTGGATGTGGTCACGTGGGCGTTAATGATCAGTTTGTCGAAGTGTTAAGTCTATTGATTGTTCGCACGTTTGAATTTGTGAATAAGTCGTTTGTAAGGTCTCGGTAATTGTTGTGATCGGTTTAATGGTTTGTGTTCTAAATTCGTATGCCAGCTTTCTAGTGTGAGTCGTTGTTTGTAGTCGGTGCTGCAAGTAATGCATTTTGCTGATTCCCTGTCAATGTTGGTTGGTTTTGTCTCCGTTTTTTGTCGCTTGTTTGTGTTCTGTGAGTCATATATTTAGGTTTCTGCTAGTCTCACCTACACAAGTGGCTTGGCCGTCGGAGCAATTAATTTTGTAAACTGCACCTTGTTTTAAATGTGGTTGTTCTCTGTCCTTAACGTTAGTCAGTACAAGTCGTAAAGTTGTGATCGGTTTGAGTGCACAAATTATTCTTACTATTCTTACTATTCTTTTTCAATATGTTCAAAAGAGCTCCCCGAAGAAAACCGAAGATAATGTGTATTAATTGCATCTACTACTACTTCAGTGTTCTCACTTCCACTTCGCATTTTCGTTCACCAAAACCATTTTAATTCACCTACCGGCATCACTTATGGATGTGACACCCCAAAAATTTGACAACAAAAATCCAGGAAAATGTCAAGGAAAAAATCGATCGGGTCTATGTTTAATTCTGGAAATTTTGGTCCAATGTAGACAAAGAAATTGCGCATAATTCGGTCAAATTTCTCCGACACTTCCCAATTAAAGTGGGTTCGACTCGCCTCATTTCACAAGAATTGATGTACATTAACATAGCAATTTTCATTATTTTCACTCCTATCAGTGGTAGTTCATTATCATTGTAGAACAGTTATGCGAAGATGTTTTCAATATTTACCTCAACGGGATTTGGGTTGGCCACTTCAAACACCTTATGGTGCTTTTGCATCACCGCCAGAGTCCCAAACTCTAATACGGATTCAGCAAGACGAAACTAAGAACAGAATTGAAGTTAATTGCATCATAAATCCAAATCGGTAGAAAAGGAAGGAAGAACTAAGCCAAGAACACATTTTCTCGGTTAACTAACCTGTAATTTACCGTCGTAGCAGTGGACAGGAATGGTAAAAATAGATGCATTGGTGTAAACGCGAATGCTTGAAGAGAATGTTGACATTGTTTTATTTACAAAGAAACAAATGGAAAACGGCGTAGCGGTTTTTTGTTCTTGTACAGTAATTGGAGATGAAAAGTTAACAATCTAACAAAAAAAAGAGTTAAAAATTATCGTAAGTACTTAAAGCTATGGTAAAGTTAAGAAGGCCCTATGGAAATCAGTATCCTATATGGTTTGAATGGTTACCACTTAAATAAATTTAAATAATAATAATATTAATAATCATGATAGTATTATTAATATGTTTAAAATATCTAAAATCTCATTTAATATCGTGACCAAAATTTACATGTGCCAGAATGATCTTCATACAAATCAAAACTTATAAAAGAGAAGCATTTTACTGTAATGTACAGGTCCATTATCTACAAAATCTATAGTGAGGATAGCTAATAGAAATTATGTAATTCTGGATCGTTCTAATGCTTATTGTTCTAACAGAAGACATAGAATGTTGCTCGTAAAGCTACCTCCATACACGTTGCTGGTACATGATCATCTTTCAGTTTGAGCCACTTTCATAGTTTACAAAATTTAGTAATATTCTTCGAGACAAATCCATGTGTCGGTACTTTAAGGGTAATGATCTCAAATTTACCACAATTTATCATCAACTCGAAGTTGAGGATGAGATACCTCTCTTCTTTTCTTCGCTTTGCTATCAAACAGCTGGTTTCATATTATAACCATGAAGGTTACGTCAATTCGATGACATACACAGTGCTTACAAATTGCAACTTATTACAATATATCCGGTCTTTAAGTTCGAAGGAGGGTTAAAGTACAATTCAACCCAGAATTTGCACTGTCAGCATAAAGTTAGAAATCATCGCTGACAGCAACCTTCAAACAATGTATAACTGTCCTTAAAATTGAGTCATGACGCCATGTGTACCGTTGCAAGGCGACTGGACAAATAACAAATCATCATCATAAAAAATAGAAACAAATAATAATAATAATTACTGTTATAACAATTATAGTAATAGCTAAGTTGGAAAAGACGTAACATTTATGAAATAAACACCGCCATGCAATAACTTACAGACAAGGACTCTTGTACATCAGAAGAGACGAGAACACGATAAATAACCAATGGAAATGTGAAGGTATTGGTGATAACGATTTCCCTTATGACTGGTTCATACGGTGGCAAACCAATGAAGAATCGGGTTTTGCTGACGGAATAAGCCAACGTCCTAAGCACACATAGAAAATTACAATCAATAGCAATGAAAGTATCGTTATACGCCTCGGTATCACCGAATCACAACTGTAAACTTTATTTTGACTTCAACTCAGAGCAAATGAATATTTTTAAAACAGCTGTAAAGTTGTTTATGAGTTAAAAACGAGAAATTATGCTATTTAGACTTCAAAAACTCCATATTCAATAGGTATATTGTACAATTGGGTGCATGTATTTGATCATCAGTAAATGCTGTAATACCTGATAAAATTGTCACCCTGATTAGCACGAAGCTTTGTTATTTTAAAAACACCGATAGATCAACCAATTACGATACAGATACAATCTCTTTTTGGAAACGTTTTTGAAGCTGTTCAAAACGTTCACAGCACGTGTTTTATCAAGTCTTTTAAACTTGATAAAACACTTCTGTTGATATTTAGAACACTTCTTAATACGTAAGTTTTTATTTAACGTTGTCATAAAGCTTTATACATTACCCTTGCAAGACGTTGACTTGGTACGCGATCTCTAACCTTGGAGTGGTCTTACTCGTTGACGTGATAATAATCTTACCGAAGTGTTGCTTTCGGCTCTTTACATTGCCCGCTACAAAACACAGGATATTAAGGTCATCATTCCATGAACAATGAAAGAGTTTAATAACCAAAAATATCAAGCACCCTGTAATAAGTCATAGTCCAGAACCATACTTGAAAAATAGCAAAGTGCCAAAACGGTCTCCTGATCTTGGGGAGTTGTAACTTATCTCTGCAAGATTCCTTTATCTCACATTTGCTTGATGTAGTTATAACCACAATTTTTCTTTACTCCAAAATGTTCATACATTTGCCTTAGAAATATGTTGTCCATTTTATTCTATTTCTCTAAACCTTGGCATTTTATGAGCCGTGAAAATGATAAGGAATGAAACAACTCCGAGAACAAACGTCTTGTGAACTCAACATTTGAGAAAAAACATCAAAGTTACAAAAATACTGCTATTTTAGTACACAACCGAGCTTGTGAGGAGTACAGGTTTATGAATAGACAGCAAAAACAAAATTTAAAATAAAAATAAATTGATATGACTATTTTCATAAAATGACCACCATTTAAATACAGTTGTCATGTTGGGATCCTTTGTATGACGGTTAGATCCAGTCCGCCATAGGGGCAAACGTCATTTAAGCGCGTAATTTGAGATTGTAATTTTGCCCGTTTGCACCCAGAGACTCTCTACCCATCATACACCAGGAACTTGGAATTAGGGAAATGGTTTATTAGCTGGTGGCGCCTTCCGAGTCATAGACCCATACTGAATAGAAGCTCGGTCAGGCGCTAAAATAGTAGCGATTTTTTTATTATTTTGATATTTTTATTTTGACATTTCATAAGCTGCTAGGGTTGGGAGAAAATACAAAATTGACAAAACTTTATACACTATTAGAACGAGAACAAATTTTTGAGTTATATGTACTTTAAACAACTTTCTCAAACTCATTATTAATACATAAATTAAAAAAAAGAAAGACATTAAGTAATCAGCAGTTAGAAATCGGATTAAGATTACAACTGAATTTTGCCAACTTTCGGCTGGATTATATCTCGAAATTCTGGTTCGTTTGAGAAGTAATTTCAAACACTCGTTTGATGTTTTCCTCCGATCTCGAGATTACTTCGAAACTCGTGAAAAAACTCGGATTCGCCTAGTTTCTCAACTCGTGTATATCCGATGCAATACCGTCGCTCATATTGTAAATACTACATATAGAGAAACAACGCATTTACCTGAGTAGGTTACGGTGAAGGCTCTAATGTAATGATGCGTGTGTTTGATCGTCGAGGTCTAGAGGCATAAAATAATATTGTGCATGAAGCAAAATGGTCGTTTAACCCTTTCTATGCCTGCGGAACTTTAAAGTTCGCGCTTCTGTGAATTGTTAAGAGATCTTGGATATCTTTGGTAAACAAATGGTTTAGAAAATATTTTAATTATACTACGTGATTCTATACTTACCTTAAGTTCTATCGATATTGCTTTGTTAGGAGGGTCAACGCTGACATCCTTAAGACGAAAAATTTCAATGAATTATTTTGTGCTCTTTCCGAGTCTTCGTCGTGAAGATGACTGAGCAGGCAAAATAATTAGAATATTTTTGTGTTAGTGAGTAACTTACCGTCAGTGTTACAGGTTTGTTGTCAGTGTTCATTAAAGATACTACGATAATTTTGGGATCATCTGAAACAGTAAAAACAAGATGAAGATAAGTAATTGCTTGCTTAATATACGTTTCCATCCGGGCTAAATTACATCAATCCCACATTAAATATTTATATTTGCTCAGTTAGATTAACATTGGTGCATTTGACTAGCTGTTCATCCTCATACAGTTGCGATAGCAACATGTTAAACCCTAAGTACCTGCCAGGTGGACAACTTTGACAAACACGGTTGTTTCTGACATTACGAATCTTATGCATGTGTTCTAGCCAAGCTAAAACAACGGATGAGCAGAAAACGATGTCACACATATATTTAAGAACATCTATCGCAGAAGTCATGAACCAAGGAAACTCTTTCGGAGTTATTACCCATAACGTATGGCATTCCAAATGAGGTTTTACAAAGTTCTTGACTACATGCACCGTTGTTACATGACAAGGGTTTATAAAGTCCTTGATCTCAAACACCATTGTTACATATTTTTGTGACACACTATCAAAATAGGTGAGAAAATCAAAAGGGTCTCGAAAAATTGGAAGGGCGCACGAGAAAGTGGAAGAGCTCAGCGCCTTTCCATTCAGCCCAAGCTAGAACGCTGTCGTGCAATAGGTTTTCAGGGATTATAAATATTCTATTTTGTAAAATAAGAAAAAGGAGATCTGTAACAATGTTTGTTGCTGTGGTAACTATAAGAAGATAAGCAGACAATCAAGAAGCTAACCTTCAGTAGTTTAACGACTTGCTTCAACAACGTTTCATGGGTTACAAAATACAACGTTCAAACAACTCTCCAATAGCTGAGAATGAACCACTTACCCATTCTCCTCAAAGTTCCGAAGTCCAACTGATCAATTGATGAATATATACCAGGCACTGCAAGATTAAAAAAAATATACGAGCATGGTAGATGGATGTCAGCTGGCATAATGTAGCTCATAGAGATCTTCGATTTCCACTCCTGTGGTTCATTGTAAAGTAGTGTACACAGCCAATATCACACAAGTTGTAGGAAATCTACAGCGGCCTTGTTACATGTTGTCGCAATAGTCAATGGCAGAATGCATTCGCACGTCTTGCCCTAGCTTGTTGCGGTACGTGATAACCCATTGTTGCCAAGCTTACGAGAAATAGGCCTGACATATTATTATTATTATTATATCCTGTTGGGGGGTCATTCATGTAATTAAATGTAATTAACTTTATATGTTGTTTAAGGTGCAAACATGTTGTTGTTGTTGTTGTTGTTGTTGTTGTTGTTGTTGTTGTTGTTGTTGTTGTTGTTGTTGTTACGGCCGCCATATGGGTTAATCTTTAAAACACTTGTTTTTTTGTTTTTCTGTTTTTGACATTTAACCCTTTCTTGGCCACGGTTACCAAATGGCAACTTCTTCAGACGATTTTACTTCTTACTCAAGGAAAGACCTCCGGAAAGCCCAAACAATAAAGCGTTAAACCAACATGACCGCCGCGTCCTTAGTCATTTGAATCCCCGCGGAATGAGAAAAAAACATTTATAATTTATAAATATATTTAAAGAAAATGTTCTTCGTTCACTCTCATTGTAATTTAACCCACGACGACAAGACACCATATAGTGTCGAATTGTTGAGTATAACCTTTGGGTCATTCACGAAGCCAACATTTTTAATCAATTATTTCTCCCACATACAGCAATTGTTAACTCGTGAGTAATTAGCTGATTCATTAGTTAGTTCTCTTAAGCTAAGGTCACCACACGTAGCACAAAAATCTTTCGTTTTCCCAAATTCTTTCAGTAGTTACACATGGTAACCCCTTACGATCAATGGTCCTTTATTTCATTTTGTTATTTTTTCTTTTTTTCTTTCACCTTCAAAGAGATCTCTGCATGCGAGAGACCTCCCTTATAAACTTAATTTTACCGTAGGACAAATACCCAGTTTGTGTGGGTACCTATCTAGTTTAGTTTGATTTCTTGTTTGCCATTCTGACTATATTTAACTTAAAGCAATCCACAATCTCGTTACTAAAATCGGAGGAACGAAACTTTCATTACATTGGCTGAGTATCTGTTTGCATAAAATGAAAGGTTGACTATATTGATAACTTCTGAAATCACGAAAGGACTGGGTTTAGGATAACATACGCGAGGAATAATTGGTTGGTGGCGATTCTCCTGAACCGTCCGCACAACTTGCGTTACCTTACCTTTTGCTACATCAAAAAAACCCTTTACATTTTGTGTTTGATTAGTGACTTATTGTGGATTTTTCTATTTTTCAGGAATTCAAATTGTGCAATGGATCTCACGAAAGTATGCAATCTGCCATACAAAAATCGTGAAATAGATGTTTTGGAATGATGCTACAAGGCGAGGTAACACAAGAGTGTGGACAAAATACCATGCAGAGCCTTCGTTCTGAGGTGTGCACAAAGGCAAATATACGTTTGGCTATAATTTTATATAAATATAGATTATAGTGAATAATTTTCCGTTTCTTTGCCTATGGCACTCGCTGTTTCTTTCCTACTGTTAAAAATGCAAATATCCCGCGTAATGTAACCCACTATCCAGCTGAAATCGCCAATCGGTGATATGGTATACAGCACATCCTTACAATGCTTGTAAGGCTAAGAAGTTTGAAAAAATGTGTCAATTCATTTTTGAATGAATCAACCGGTCGAACAGGAAGTCCAGCACTGTTGCATATTCCACTTTATTGTCTCCTCGAGTATCGTGAGACTTTTGGACTTGAACAAAGAAACTTCTCGTTCTAGAAAGTATGAGCTGGGGCATCATTTACTGTTTTATGGGAAATCATTTCTACTTACGTCGGTCAGTGAAGGCGTCAGGCAATGTGAAACCCTAAATGATCCTGCAACTAGTAAACTTCCGAGAACATTAAGTTTCTTTGTGCTACGTTCAAAAATCTATACTTGATCAGTCAAACCAGTCCCACTTAAGAGAACACTTAAGAGGAGGTTTTATTAAACCAGGCCCTGGTGCATGCAAAGAATGACACCCTTTTCTATAGCATAAATTAATGTCCCTAAATCATTAGGGAACCTCCACACCAAATTTATTTCCGTTCACAAACTAAGTGGGTGAATCACAGAACAGGCCTTGGCTTTCAGCCAGCAAACACACACACACAAAAAAGCAAAAAAAAAATATCGTATTATGCTTAGAGTACACAAGCCACTTTTCCAAAGTCAAAATACGGTGACTCTAACCTAAGTGCAGCATCATTTATTGTAATTATTACAATGATCACGACAAACTTCATACCTGTGGACACCTCCACTTCTACGGGCAGAATAAGAAACTGATTTGGGTCAATGAACTTATTGGTGCGGATTCGTATAAATGAAGTGTGATTACTAGCGACTCTGCCGAGGAAGCTGAGTTTAATTATTGACTTTGTCTCATAGGGCGCAATTTGCTAAATAAATAAAGAGAAAAAATTAAAGATATGACAACAACATTATGATCTGCTTACTAGCAAGTTCTTTTATTTTGTACTGGATAATCCTATCAGCTAAACTACACTGTTATTCCTAGAAGTCCAGTAAGGTACATCCCTCATGGGTCCAGTGTTACTACGGGAGGAAACCGGAGTACCCGGAGAAAACTTGCGACGTTTGGTAGATTCAAACTGGACAACGCTCTTCTCAACTTTAATCAGAAAACTGCACGGAGCCGGAATCGAGCCTAGTCACAGAGGTGAAAGACACATGCACTACCACTGTGCCACCAACACCCCCTAGTTAATCTATTTCTCCTGCATGATTAATTTGAAGCTATGTTGAACTTTGTTTTTTAAGTTACTGCCGACGTGGACTTTAATTTAAAAAAACATAAACATTGTATATGTATATAGTTCGGGAAAACCAGGATGAACGAGTTTGTAATATTAGATCACACCACACCCTTGAACTTTCTAAGAGCTGAGGGCTGAATAAAGTCTTGCATAACATCTAAAGTGCCAGTCAGTTAACATGAAGGAATTGATTTCGAGTTGTTCTTTGGAGATGTTGAAATAAGCGGACAATAAAATTTTAGAAATTTTATGCCAGGTTTTGATGTTTAAATTCAATCTTCGTTTTCCACGTGCTCAATTTCCTGCTGCCGCCTCACATTTGCCTGATTTTTAAGAACTCGGATCTTGGGTTGAGCAGAAGTTGATTTTTGGAGTCTGTTTCGTGCTTAGTTTATTTATTATATATTTTGCTTAACTACAGGTAATCGCAGACAGCGAAGAAGAATTAAGATTTCATTTCACGCGTCTTTTTAAAGTTTTGCGAACACTGATGAAACTGAACCCTATTACTAAGTTATAATAAAAATGGCAGATGTATCATATAATTCTACCAACATGTCAAATTGGAAACTAGGCAAACGTGAGGTGGGCGTAACCCTTTCAAGTGCATAATAAATAGAAATGCTGGAAAAACAACCTATTCTCACTATTCTTATTTCGGAATACCGAAACAAAATTTGATGTGTTTTGACTATATCTACGGATTTTTCGCACTTGGCAATTTATGCCTCAAAAGGAAGTACAATTCCATTCTTACTTCAACCGCAGTAAGTCTCAAAAAGATACAATTCTGTCTATTCCTATTCCGGAATAATCCCAAAAGAATGCGCCTTAGTATTACACCTAATTAAGAGAAAGCACTCCTTGATTATCCAATTTAAATGCAGTCATTGTGCCCTATGTCATGTAGCACTTAACTAAATAAAGAACTTGAACTAAAAGTTTACCGTTTAATAAGTCCCAACACAAATTACAACACTATACTGGCCCTTTAACATGCACAGCAGATAAATAAATAAATAAATAAATAAATAAATAAATAAATAAATAAATAAATAAATAAATAAATAAATAAATAAATAAACGAGCTATCATTTTGAATTGAGCTTGTGCGTTATAGTTTGTATACGCTTTGGAAGCAGTTAAAGTAATATTTCACTCCCTGCTTAGCACAAGTAAACGAAAAACGTACTAGATGAAAATAACAAGGCACTCACTGACTAACAAGCATCTAGTTAATGCTTACCCAATGTTTATGTGAAGCATCATTTTCACCAGTAGGAAGCTCCAAGTGTAAATCTCCCCCACTTGAATAAATTTCTGTAACCTGTTAGAATATGGGAAAACCAGATTAATGATGAACACATGTAAGCACTATGGATGGAGAGGTTCCTTTCCAGTCAGTTGTTTTTACACAATTTTGATTGTTAACACTCAATCTTGAAAATATTCAATCAAAGGACACTGTCCAACCAAACTCCGCATGTCGGATTAATTTTACAGTTTGATCACTCGGCATTTGGTGATAGACATTCGCATTTTTATGATTTCTTTATGAATTTTTATAAAAATTACAATACCAGTCAAAAAGATAAGCCTTTCATTATTCAGAGTTCACTAGAAACTGTGGCAACGCGTTTGTGCTTTAAAATGCATATGAAGTGAAAATTTAGTTTTTCTTATATGAAAGAACTCTTGAAATTATAACGTAACATCTTTTACACTTTTTACATATCTCACTTTGTTTTTGACATATTAAGATTTGTTTGATATGTTAAAATAGCACCTTGCATACGTCACGGTGCATAATGAGTTGTTGTAACACTGAAAAGATACCTATACTGAAATTACAAGCACGCCATGACCCTACATATAATATTATGCAATGAGATCATGGCTTGCTTGTACTGTAATAAACTCGAAATATCACCTTCATTTACCCTTTGCTCGTCATTCAACTCGAATTTTGAGTTTACAAGATGATTTTTTTCGGAATTTGTTTTGTTTTGAAAAGTCCGAATCTCGGTACATTATCTGGTTCTATATGATGATCTTCCAGATTGTTATAATGTTCGCTTCCAGTGAACGGACTATATACAGGCTAAAAAGTTTTAAAAAGGATTAAAGTTTAAAAAAATAAGATGTACTATGTATAGTTTGTGGAACATGAACATCACGCTTTATTTTAACGCTAAGCTTTCGACCTGTTGACTCAGGACTTCATCAGAGCAATGAGTAATGCGACCATATGCGATCATGCGACCATCAGAGCAATGCGACCTGAGTCAACAGGTCGAAAGCTTAGCATTAAAATAAAACGTGGTATTCCACAAACTATACATAGTATATCAATTATCACCATGCAAAACTTTAAAGGATTGAAAATAACATGTGTTATGTATTTTTATTCTTTAAACTTTTATCCTTTTTAAAACTTTTTAGCCTGTATATAGTCCGTTCACTGGAAGCTAACATTATAACAATCTGGAAGATCATCGTATAGAACCAGATAATGTACCGAGATTCGGACTTTTCACAACAAAACATTTTACCTAGAAAAGCCACTTTTTCCAGTGTGTTTGATATCAAGGTTTGTTGCTTAGTAGAACCTTAACGTGAGGTTCGACAAGACTTCTGTGGCCATTTCTTCAGACCTTAAAGGGTTATTTCAGTATCACCTGCAGGGCAGCAAGAAGAGAAAATTTATGAAAATGTGGTAGCTTGGTTGTTATATGATGTTTGATATACGCATGCTCAAGCTAGTCTACTCAGAAAAACTTTCTGAGTCCCTGACGGGGAATCGAATCCGTAATTTTCTGATCGCCGGTGAGATGCTCTCACCATTGAGCTACATAGACTCAGATGGTGAGCGAAGGTTACATTTATGTACTAGTTCGTATAGATGGTAGATATATGTACTGCCAGTCTGCAAGTCTCGATATGTCGCTTATATGATAATCAATTAGACTGGCAGTACATACGAACTAGTACATAAATGTAACCTTCGCTCACCATCTGAGTCTATGTAGCTCAATGGTGAGAGAATCTCACCGGCGATCAGAACGTTACGGGTTCGATTCCTGTCCGGGACTCAGAAAGTTTTTCTGAGTAGACTAGCTTGAGCATGCGTATAAGAGAAAACTTCTCGTTAATTTGTCTTCAGATAAGTTGGATACGGTTAAACCTTCAGACAATCTTGCTGCTCAAACTGTGATAAGCCAAGGACTTAGGAAAATTCTGAGCTCCAGATGGGACTCGAGGCTGCAACCTTCTAAAAGTTAGCAAAACGCTCTACCCATTAAGCTACCAGAACTCAGATGGCAGAGCAAGTTTACCTTCACTATTTATACTGGGATGAGTCAACTGGCAATGACTTGCTGGACTCCCAGCCATTAGGTGTCGGTATGTCTTCAGTCAGATGTTTTACTCATTAATCTATCTTCGGAGAGTGGAGTTTGATAGTTTTAATACCAGACAAAATCTTGCGTACAGTACGTACTGATAAAATTTATTACAGATAAGCGGACGTTCGTCAATCTCCTGTAGCTCTTTGTCCCAAACGGGATCGAACTCATAACCTTCTAATCGATAAGACGATCTAACCTTTAAACTCCCGAGACTCTGGCGAGTCCTCTTGCATTAAGGGCAAGCTAAGGTAGCCACGAAGCGATACATGTTGATGTTTCTTACTCAAAGTACCTTTAGAAGACTTGCGTACGTTTGTATCAACCTCGAAACCTCAGAAATCACTATTTCTGAGCACCATTAAGGAATCGAAACCGATTCGACTTACCTCTGGCGGTAAGAAATCATTTTTCTGAGATTACGACCTTGAAGAACGTTTGTATTAACACCAAGCTCTCACATGCACAAAATTTGTGTTTAACATTCGAAACGTAACTTGCAACAAAGGAAAAGTCTCGGATGACAATACGGTATGACTTGTAAAATATCCAGCCATACAGTACACTTAATTGTCTAACGAGGTACATGTATACCTATCAATACGATTCATGGACTGTACCTGCAGCATCGAGTCATGTGGGTTATACATATTGATTACCGATGAAAATGCGTGATCAAGAGCAATCCGTGCTCCTATGAATGGACGTAGTCTGTATGGATTTTGAATCCCAAACCCACGAACCTAAACATTAACACACAAACAATAATAGTAAAAAAACTCCCTTAGTGCTAAGTGCACAGAAATAGTGTTAACCCTTTTGAACACTGAGCTCCTGAATGTTTACCGAAGCCATACACTGGAAATCGGCCGCTCGTGTTCAAAGAGTTAGAAAGGAATAGAATACGAGACAAACTAAAAAAAATTAAAAACACACACACAAACAGAAATTTACTTTGGAAATGAAACAAACTAATCGACACAAAAAAGGAGAAAACAACAATAATACTCAAAGGTCTTCCAGGTAAAGGACTGTGTTTTCCTTTAAAGACAATTTTAAATGCTAAATTCTGTGATCTATCCAGTCTTCTCTCAAAAGGCCGAGATATTTCTAGTTTGGGAGTCCAACAAACCAATGATGACAATTGGTTTCCAATGTTGAAAATTTGTCATACAATGAGGATGAAATCTTGACCCTGGCTCCCCAATATCAGAGATTCTACGAGAACGAGTGTTTACAGTACGTAATAATGCACATACTTTCAAGCTATTGCTGTGCCCCTGAAAGGAATCCAACCCATTTACTGATCACTAGTGAGATGCTCCAACTATGGACCTACTGTACATGTACATGGACTCAGACAGCAAGTGGTTATTTTTGTGTACTGGTTTCCAATGATGGTATGAAAAACATACTGCTTGTCTGCCAGTCCAAATATGTAAAATTTGGATCAATGTTCAGTAATATGGTAAGGATGCCAAGAATGGGAGGCTAGAGCCCTTCAGTTGTTCTCAGAAGTTACAGTGCTTCAACTTGTTTGGCTATACAGGCACTATGACAGATGCAAATTGCATACCAAAGCAGTGCTCAAAGCAGAAAACATGCAGTTTCACCATATAGTACACACACAGTGGGTGTAAGTTTCTCCATGTAGTACACTTATGTTACATGTAAACTACACCCAAGATGATGTTAAAAAACTTGTGGGTGTAACTGTACTTTAACCTTTCATCTACCACAATTTGATATGCATGTCTATCTTAAAGTCCTATTGGCAAAGTAAGGGTTAAAAGTATAAAGCAAACAAAACAGATCCATAAACAATGAAAATCATTTTGCCTGCCATCTATGATTTTGTTTTGAGTTGTTAAATAAGTGACTTTTGGAGCTGTTTACTCAAGGTGGAATTTTTGGCCACTCCTCTCAACATTTTGCATTGGCATCCCTAGTTTGGTAGCCTAATGACTTCTAAAATTATGATGACTATTATGAACAGTGTACTGTATGTGTTTATTTGCCATTTTCTTTGCAAACTTTTGGTTTTGATGGAAGTGCCTGAAGCATGCATCCAATCAATACTGTACTTCCTAAAAAAATTAGTGGAAAATTGAGAAAAAAGCCTCCTACCAATACTTTCTTTTTGCTGGAAGAATACTTTTTCACTCAAAACTCATACTCAAAAGGATGACTTCTGTGACTTTCTTGTGTTAGCAACTTGTAGCAAGTGCAAATGGCAGATACTGTACACATATTACTGTATTTTCCAGGAGATTACTCACCAGTTGCCTGTTGAATTTCCTGTTTTGAAGCTCCTGCAGGTAATAGGATGGTGTGGGTAACAGGGATGTAAAAAGTGAAAAAATGAGTGCCAGGTAATATCTTCCAGATTTAAGACAGGCATGCTCACAAGACATGATCTGGTGTACAGATTCAAGCTACTGTACTATTACTCAATCCACAGCAAATTAATAAACTTTACAGGAATGTTTCTTTGTGGAGTAAAAGCAGATGGGATTTGGGCACAATTCTCCGTTTTTATGCCAATTTTGCTGCATATCTTGGTTCAGCTTAATGAACAATGGATTAAACTACAAGAACATGCTGCACAAAAATGGTATATTTCATGATGTTTGGAATAAAAATGTGCCAGGTGGTGCTGGAAAACTTGCCATGAGTGCCAGGTGCTCAAAGTTTTTGCCAGTTGGTCCTGCCCAGCACCATCCAGGGTAGCTACATGTACATCCCTGGGGTAACACGATGGTGCTTTTTTTCCATGCCAAATATTTAAAAGCAATTTGTGCAAGTGATCTCCTAAATTTGCCATTGTGTCATCACATTTATAGTGGTATCATCTGCTAGTAGTAATTTAGTAGAGCTCTCATCCAGGGGCTCTTGTTCTGCATTCTACTGCATTCTGATGAATTAATCAATCTGATTTGGTCACTTATACTATTTTCAAAACATTGCCAATCTAACTTTTTTGGAAAGTTCTTATGGAACTTGTTTCCTTACTGGACTTGTTTCACATCAACAAGGAAGATGAAGATTTTGAAAACATTCTTTTAAAGGAATCATAAGTAAAAAAACCATAAAGAACTGTTGAAAAGTGACTCTTAAATGCATCCAAGTTACAATAATAAAGCAAGCACCTTGCTCAGTAAGTAGCTACTAGCTGAAATTGAAAAACATGTTTACCTTTTGGGAAGATTTCTGTATATATAAGTAAGCCCTGGGGACAAGGTTTGGGTGCAGTTAACCATCTGGTTTGGGTAATCTGTTGGCAAAAATTTGTTTGGGTGCCAAATTTGGCAAGTGCTGGTAACGACTTGTGGGTAATCACCTGGAAAATACTGTTATTGTAAATCTTGTAGTTCCACTTGTAAATAAAGTTAATTAATTGTAGTAAAATCAAAAGGTCCTGACCACACATTTACCAGCACTTTGTTAAGGATTAGTAATAAAAAAAAACTCACTTGATAAGGATATGCCCCTCTTGAGGTATAAATAAATAAAGTGTTTTCAACATTCCCAAAGTTTCTTGCCAGAAATATCACTTCAAATGTAGCATTAGATAAAGGCAAGAGAGTCTAAAAAACCATACAACAAAATATACACCATAAGCCCCACAAAGCGCACAAAACTAAGGTTATAAGAATGTCTATTGTGTAACACTAGAATACTAATTTCTTCCATAATGATAAGGTAGAAAGTTATATTCAAATGTATTGACAGTGTTTAAAGTGTTTATGACAAGAAAATTAAGTTTGTCTTTAAGTTTGTCTGTTTTGAAAGAACTGCTGAAATTACTATACAAAGTCTTTTACACTTTTTCCCTATCTCACTTCATTCTTGAGATAATAAAATTTATTTGATTTGGAAATAACACCTTGCATACGTCAAGGTGCATAATTAGTTATTAAAAAATCACACATATCTGTGAAACTATTCTATGAAATTACAAAGAACTTGGTCCATTTAGTGTTGCATGGCAAGTACACCTAGATTCACAGTTCCATGTGTGAAATTGCTCAATATCTTTAACAATTTTGCTAATTGTACCACCACTCATTATACACTATGACATATGGGAGGTGTTATTTACATATCAAATAAGTCTTCAGATCTGAAGAACAAAGTGAGATACCGAAAAAGTGTAAAAGACTTTGCCTTATAATTTCTACAGTTCTTTCAAACAGAAAAACTTAAAGACAAACTTAATTTTCACGTCATAGACACTTTAACATTTCATTTTTTAAGTTGAAAAAAAAATGAATGGGAGGAAAATTGGCATATACATTGGAGCAAGGAACTTAAACATATTACACAAATTTCAGCTATGTAGAGTAGAAATCTGCACACACTTTGCCACCTTAGCACATACCATATGATCATTGCTACTGACCAATGATATGACAAGGAAAAGAAGCAGGCAAAAAAAAAACAATCCCTGAGTAAATCCTTAAATTGCAAGGGTAGAGCACCCTTTTGTATAAGAGCTACAGTACATGTAGAACAGTCATTTCATCTAGTTAGGTAGTTTATTTTTGAGTTCATTGAAACATTTCTTACAATATCAATAGTCATGTGATTATTTGTAACTAAGCAAGTCAGGTGCAAAATGATACATGTATGTTAGCACTACTGAAGGTGTTATAACTTCTACCTTTGATTCAAATGATGCATGGAAATGTGCATTATCACCAGAAATCATTCTGAGCTGAAGGTTTTTTCCATTACTGGGATTAATAACAGCCACATTACTAACATAAGGCATACCAATTGGTCTAAAAAAGAGCAAGACAAACAAAGATTTAGAACTATAATAATACAGTATAACCTGCTCCAGTTTTCCTAGAAAAATTTTCCAGGAAGACAGAAATGATCAAAAAGGTAAAAGACACTGCAGTTTGGTAACAAGAAAGAATGGAATATCAGCACTCCAATCACAGGCTACTTCAAATTTTGGCATGACAACTGAACTTCAGATTTATAGTTATATACACATTAAGCTTTTGTCCCACTGACTTGGGACTTCATCAAGAGCATCAAACATGTATAATGTTAATAAATTTACATACTGTACAGTACATGTTATTATGGTTACAGTCTGATATTACTCAAAACATTGTACACCTTTTGTAGGAATACTAAAACTTCTACATGTTGCAAAAATTAAAGAAGTGTGCTGAGGGCTGTATGGGGAAATAAAGGTTTCCTGTTTGGAAACTTTAAATAAATTTTAACCTAGGTATTGTTCTGTTTCACATTTATTTTTTGAGGGTTTGGTATCACTATCAAACTGCCAACTGTATAGTTAACAACTTTCAATCATTATACCAGCAATTAGTGGGGTGCTGCCCTAGGGGATCTGAATCCCATAAAATATTAGCTGAATTACAAATACAGTAGTCTCTCCTTGAAACAAAATAATTACCGGTATTAGTATAGTAGTTGTTCAGAATGTTCGTTTAAACTTGCCTGCATAGCATGATATTGTGTGCAGGGTTTGTTGTAGTTTTTTATACTATGACAACACTATTCTTTGGTATTCCAGCATGTACTGTATCTCATGAATGGTAGTATATTTTAGAGTATATTTTATATTTTATATTGGTAGTTAGGTACATGTAAGTGGTTAATAATTTCCTTTTTTCCTTGTCAATTTATCTTGCCTGGAACTGTTTAGGTTCGTTTGCTTTTGTAAAAAATACTTCTAAGCCCCAACAATTTGTTTCCTTGAAAATTGCCTCAGAGTACAATAAATGTGCATCGTGGAGTCCACAAAGTTTGCTTTTTTTATATTAACTTGTAGATAACTAGATTTGGTTCCTTTGATCAATTACATTTTTAAATGTTTTCATGGATATGGTTCAATACCAAGATATAATATCAGTTTGATGGCTAACTGAATTTTGTTGTAAAATGTGATCATGCTGGCATGTATGGGAAAAAAATTTGTAGCAACAGATGACAAAATAATTATTTGCCTGAGTCACAGTCAGTTCCAGAATTTTGGTTTGAAATACCCTATGATACTGTAGGTACAACATTTTACCCCAATTTCTGAATAATTAAGACAACAATTTGTCTGAATATGCATTGTGTGCCATCCGGGGGAGAGTGGCTGCAGCATCCCCAGCCCCTACTTTTCATGGATACCTTATATGAATGGGATATTATATAACATAATTATAGCATCAGTAGTACCACCTACACCTGGGCAACATGAGAGTTGTGATGCACTTTGGTGCCTTTGCCCACACAATAATTTGGGTAACTAAGGAGCTTCATACTCATGGGCAGCTTAGTGCCCAGCCACCTCTGCATGTATACCTTGATCTCTAGCCAGTGTCTCTGTTTTGCCCATAACTACTGAACATGTAATAATAACTCTCACAAAAAAATAATTTTCTGTTTTTCCTAGATTTCCTTTTGCTAAATTAATAGTACAACAAATTCTAAATAGCAAAATGCTTATAAATTTAGATATAATGTACAGTATGATCAAGCAATCACATGTATACTAATAAATTGGAATACTCAAACCAGACTATATCAGTGAGCATTCAATTGAAAATGAAGACTGTCAACATATTTCTATACACTTAGGTCTACAGAAAGATAACCCTTCCCCAATAACATGATTTCACAACAGTCATAGGTTAAAAGTCTAAAATATAATGGTATTTCATACAAAGCCAAGCCATTATGTATTTTCTAAAGCAGGGTGCATATAATTGAATTGGATACACATACATTATACTTTACAGTACACATACTTTACAGTACATTCTCCAATTATTGAAGGATATCTAAAAAAGGTTAATAATATTATCATTTTTTTCATCCATGAAAGAATCATACAGAACTTTTCTACAGCAATCCTATTGTCTGAGACACTGGTCTTACTAGACCAAGAACCTTATTTTTTGTCTTGAAATCACTCAATTATGACCTCAGTGTTATCTTTAAAAAGATTAACTCTACATTTACAAGAATTCTCCAGGGATACAATGACATGCTACTGTAATAAGGACACTTCTAGAACAGTGGATATTCTGTTAGTGTTACTAAAACAAACCTAGAAATATAAACTTGAAAATCTGAAACATACCTCAGCAGCTATATGTAACAATTAACCATATTTAAACTTGGCCAACACTGAGAAGCTTTGTTAAGAGTTATATTGGCTTACATATAACAAGACATTTAGATAAATCAATTTATGACATGAATGTACTTTAAAACAACACAAAAATACTTCTTGTACACTATCAATCTTAAAACAGTGAAACCAAAATATTTGTTAATTTGGAAAGTTAAGTTGTTAGGCAGAAGCTATCCAGTTTATGTGCAAAAATAAAACAAGTTCATAAGTCATATGCCAGTCAACAAACTACTTTATGTATTAAATAATTTAATCGAGTTCAACACCCAGAGATACTGTACTTTCATGCACTATTTTACCACCTGTATACACCAGTAAGATCATAAATTTCAATTGAATTTTGAAAATCTATATTCCTCTGTAATTATTTTTTGTCAGTATACTTTGACAAAATTTTGTAATCTTTTTCAAAAATTCCTTGCACAACCTGCAGGAAATGTACTCCTGGGTTTGTGAAATTCAAAATTTTCTTGGACGGCATCCCCTAAATCTTTCTACAGGAGTTTATGGCTTCTCCATGAACATGCACTTCACAGTTACTTAATAAACCAGATCTTCTTTTAAAAAATGTAGCACACTAAAATTCTTAAAAACATTCTTGAATCTGTGTAGCAGGTTTTAAGAAGTTGGTAGCCAAGTAGATTGCATAAGCCCACTCCTAACCTAGCAGATTCAGGCCTTCTTCTATGGGTAAAGATTATTCCCTTGGAAAGTGAAATCTTTCAAGATGGCTGGAAATGTATATTACAGTAATTGATCAGAAGATGAAAACTACAACATCACTGGCTAAAAAAGGAATGATTTTAACCAAAACAATTTCTTTTTTACCTTGGCCTTTACTACTAACTAATCATTTTTCAGCCTTTAACAACAAGGATTACTTACAATAGAGCTTTCTAAAATGATAAATTCACATTTACTTATGCTGCTGAAGTCAACTGCAAAAGTTGACTTCAAAATCTCTTTTAAATGGCACCTTCAGGAATCCGGAGTTAACTTTTTCAGCTGACTTCAGCAGTGTAGGTTAAATGT
Organism: Nanipora kamurai; assembly: GCA_036872915.1. NCBI lineage: Eukaryota > Metazoa > Cnidaria > Anthozoa > Scleralcyonacea > Helioporidae > Nanipora > Nanipora kamurai. Next base: position 604,141 of record JBAHVQ010000040.1, read on the forward strand.
GAATTTATCATTTCATATTACCCTGAGGATGATTTGGAGATAGAGCTTTCTAATTTTCTCTATATGTTATGTTAAGTAAAAAAGAAAGATGGAAGTAGCTTAAACCCCCCAGCCCCACCCCCATTATGTACATTCTTAAACAAAAACATTTTAAAAAGCTCGGACAGGATTTCAAAGAATTAATTGACCAATACAATAATTTCTCAAAAATATAAAAAAATACTTTATAATATAGCCACAAAGTGACAACTCAAGGGATGTCAATTTGCTGTATAGTATATCCAGAGTTGGTGGTTTTGTCATTTTGGAAGAAAAGAAAGCGTCGACATTCTAAAATATAGTTAAACTACTTTTCTTTAGCTTGCCTAAGTTAAAAATAACCTGAAATTAAAAAAAGACCAGCAATCAAGAAAGGTGAGCATTTTCTATTCACACAGTTGGGTAGGCAAATGTGCTAAACATGTTTCATAAAAATGAATCAATTTCCAACAAAACGAAACCAAGTGGGTTGACAATACACTGACACTGCTTAGTGCAACAAAATCAAAGTATGCGCTATTGGCAATTTCTCGCTGCAAGAACAAATACAAAACGATTCTTTCTTCAATGGCCGGCTTTTAGTAACCGGTTGTAAACAAAACAGGTGTTCTTCACTACAAGAATATATTATGGCGATTCATCTGCTCCAGCCATCGTTTTGTAACACGCGTAAAAACCATATTAACTTACTGCTCTCCAAAATCCAGATAGGGAGGCTCGAAGCTGATGACTCCGATATCAAAAGACTGCTTTCCCTCATCACCTGACCTGAAAACCAACCCAAACTGAACGTTTAGTGCTCGAAGTTGTGCCACATGACAACCGTGCAAAAACCGCTAATTCACGACTATCGTGAAACAAACACACAGCGACATGTTAGTTTGTACTAGAAATATACATGATCATCAGACTATTTGTGAACTACTCTTTTGATAGCGGTTGGGGAGAGCTCAACCATAAACAACAGAAATATCAAGGGATAGCTCGCACGAAGTGGAGCGGTCAAAGTACATGCGAAGTACACACATCACTGATTGATGCACGAACAAATGGAGAGACTTAGCTCGTCAAAATTTCAGTTACACCGTTATGGGTCTTCCCTTTATTTCTGCTGGGTCTCTGTGTACTAATACGAATAGGAAACACACTATCGTGACAAATCCGAGAGGATAAAACGGTAATTCTCAATACCTTTTCTCGCGGTTGTGGTTTCCCTACAAACAAGATTGGAAATAAAGATTTTAGCGATTCTACCGACAACTTGGGCACCTTTACTTTGATCTTCCATTTTATTTTACCCACAGCATGCAATACGTTCCAGCAATAATGATTACGACCATCACGATAACAACTAAGCGTAGGCAAGATGTGCTATCCCCCTCAAGGAATTAAAATAAATTGAGTACAACCACGCAAGTAAGAATACAAGTCGTGGGCAAGTCGCTGTTAAGCACAAGTTGTCACAAATGGATACAAAACGGCAAGTCTACTATTAGTTTTATTTTTGGACAACCAATCGTAATCATTAGTCATGCTTATCTGTGAACATTAATATGTGTTTTCCACAACAGATATAGAAGCTGACTTTTTGTACACATTACTGCCACCACATGTCTGCCTCTAACACAAACTCACCTCGGCAGCAAACGTCATTCTTTCACCAGAAAATACACCTTAAGAAACAATAATGAATTACATATTTATATAATCTTTAAAAGCCTCGTAGTGGAAAATTTCAAGGACTAGGATGGGAGTTACGTTCGTTCATGGGCACTGCACAGCTTCAGGCAAACCAAGTTACAAGTTCCTAAAGAAGTTAAAAATTCCCTATGATTTGCTGTGAATCATTTACCTGGATGCAGCATTTGGTTACATTGACATGTTCCATGAGTGTATGCAAATAAAACCGTTGAGCTAACATAAAAAGTAAGGAAAATAGGACAGACGAACGCCATGACAGCATTCTCCCCTCACATGGATCAATGAGCAATGCCATAACATCGCTCCTTAGGGCCCAGATCCCTCGATGAAACAGTTTTTACTTATGCGACGCCGAAATGCTCAAAAACATTTTTTAAAATCATTTAAATTTTAAATCCACAAATATTGAGCTGTTACACGAAACCGACAGATGTGAAATAAACACTTTTTTGCATACTTTAAACCTAGTTATTTATAGCCTTTAACAACTATTACCATGCCATTTTTAGAGCATTTTTGAAGGGAAAAAGCAGAATAACGGGAGCACATTTTTTGAAAGCGGGCAACCTCACATACGCTTCTTGCAAATCAACGACTAACGACTATCAATCTGTTCACGAACAATAACTATCGTTTGTTTTTCAGCAGAATTTGGCCATTACACTAATCATAGATATCGCATGTATGAAGGAGAGTCTATGAATCGGTAAAAATCCGCAGTATTCTTGGAACGAAATGAATGCAACAACCAGTGGCTGCGCCAACGTGCTTGGGTTGGACAACACTCCCCGTCGAGGTGCACTGGTCCTCTCGACGGGCCGCGCATGGGCGCACGTCATCGGGAAGTGGAGAATGATTTGCACCCTTCATAGCTGTTTAACTCAATTGTCCTACGCATCAAACTTTTCTGTCTCGCTGTCGTGGGCATTCCTACCTGTCGGGGAAATCCTACTGTCACCGCTGGCAACAAAACTCAAAAGACTAAGAGATTACGCAACATTCATATGTTTATACACTTAATGTCGAACATGACCTTAGTTAATGTGGGAGCTTGGTAAATCTTCAGACGACCAGTGGACGATCGTCAAGCTCGTTCTCTCAGAAAAACGATTTCTGAGCCCTAAACGGGAATTGAACCCTAACCGGTCATCATAAGGTTGCGGGTTCGATTCCCGTCTAGGGCTCAGAAATCGTTTCTCTGAGAGAACGAGCTTGACGAACATCCACTAG
>JBAHVQ010000040.1:607210-621850 GCA_036872915.1 Nanipora kamurai
CGAAGGTGCGAGTTCAAATCCCGCTCGAGTCAACTTTTTCAGTTGACTTCAGCAGTGTAGGTTAAATGTGAATGTATCATTAGTCAGTATTCTGATACCTTCTGCGTTTCGGCATCGCACTCGATCAGCGATGATATTGAACTGAAGAGTTGTGAACCGAATAACATCCACTTACTGGCGTTCGATGTTATTGGGGTAAAGAAAAATCCGACCTCATACACTAACAAAATATTCGTAACGTACCAAGAGTTGTAGCGAAGCCTTCGCGAGGAGTGTGTACTGTTTCCTAAACCCTAGTAAGGGGAAGTTGAAGGTTTCATTGGTGAGTGGTGACTGGTTATAAAAGTGTATAAATCCCAACGTTTACTCTCAAAGAAAGGTCAGGGGCATGTTTTTCATGAATTTTGAAGTTTTATAATCTCTAGATAATCAGTAAACAAGGTATTATCTGGGAGTTATTTTTTGATTATATTTTGAGTTAGAAGATATAGAAAATAGTTGAATTACATGACGCAAACTCCGTCTCTGTGGAATAGATCGTACGGTTTTGGTAATTAAAAGATTGTCCAGTTTTCAGAAGATTGCACTTCAGTATATACAATATATTCGAACCCAAATTTCCATGAAATATAAATGTTTTATCCACCACAAGTTTAAATATTTCAACCGTCGTGATAACTTAATGAGTTCATTTTAAATAAATATCCAGGAGTCAGGTGGTGATAATGAAGTGATCGTTAATTTCATTCTAGTACTCTTATACACTTCTGCACTCTCTCTCTCTCTCTCTCTCTCTCTTATCCCTTCCCTCTCGATCTTTGTCTTTCCCTATCTCTGCCGTCTCTGTCTCTTTGTCTCCCTGTTTCTGTGTCTTTTTCTCTTTCTCTGACTCTGTATCTCTTTCTCTGTTAATCTTATTTTGCTACTTTCCGGAAACTTTGCAGGGCTGAAGCCCAAGGCCTCCTTTTGTCTAAAAATAAGAGTTAAAAGCTTCCAGTAACTGCGACCCATTCCTTTGAAATTCCGGAAAGTTGGGTTGTAGAACCCAGAACCTCTCATTACCCTCGTAAAATATAACGAACTGTTACAGCATGACCAGTTTGACCGGTCTCATGTATTATGTGGTAGCTGTAACAGGTAACCAAATTAGGTCATACGTACGTCAGGCCAGATCAGGGCTTTTTTCTCACCGTGAGAAAAAATTTCCCTCGAGGGCTATCACGTCGAAAATCATCAGTATCTTAAGATTTTTACCATCTTCTGGCGCTGTGGTTTAACATTTGCAATACAAATAGGAGAGTTGATTCCCATCATGCGACACCAGTGTATCTGAAGAGACTGTAACAAGGCCGCGTTTTTCGGTGCATTGTCTGGACTCCCTGTCGAGGACCTCAGCCCATACATCGGCGAATTTCTGACGCCTTCAGTAACGGGGACCGAATTTGTTGGCAAATAATCATATTTAATTCTCCTTGGTGACTGCATGTGATTGAAACGCAAGCATAGGAGCAGGAGTATTTACGAACCATTCACAGAATGAGTGGCCATTCTGTTTGATATAGAATAGATTAATGAAACATCGGTACCTGTAAATGTAATGCAGATCAACTGATGTTTTATTAAAGTTCTGTATTAGTTTTAACAGATACTGATTAATTTTATTAATTTCTCTTCAATTTTGGTTTTTAAACTATCAACAAGTTGTAGAAAATAATATGATACACGTGTAAGAACTAAAAAGCAAGCAAATCAGAATTTTTGGTCAAAACTTACCGAATCTTGCATGCTGGCCTTATGTGGAAAACTGATCGCTGGAAAATTTCCTCATTTGAAATCTTTGCACTTTTTATGAGTTTTTGATTGAGATATATCGACATGATCGAAGTTTAAAAAGAACAAAGAAACGTCGGGGGACAGCAATTTAATTCCATATTGGTTTGTTTTTGTGCCAGAAAATTGTAGAATTCTTCAAGATATAAGTGATACTTCAACTAATCCCCCTCCCAAGAGAAATTTCTGCCAAAGCGCCTTAAGTCGACAACCACTTTGCTGAAGTAGCTGGTCGGTCAAACGACGGTCTGTGGTAATCCAGGATATCGGCTAATCTGTTGTTTTAGACCTGGGTGAAATATCAAGCCCAAACAGAAGCATTTGGTCGTTTGCATTGTGTTCGACAGTTGAAAAGTTCGACGTCACAGCCAAGCGTTAGTTCGGCGTATTTTGGTCATTAGGTTGAGTTCACTCAAATCAGTGAATGAAATTTTTGTCTTTCCTTTAAAATATCTTCAGAACTTGTTTACAAAATTTTTACTTGTCCAGGATTAAGTTAATCCCCCTTTGAAAAACCGAGTGCAGTTTCTTAATTTAATTGGGACTGGGTCAAAATGGTATTGATTAGACAATCGGATTATCTGGGAGTAATCTTAGTAGTAGATCGATAGAGCAATATTGTTAATTTGCACAAGACATCTGTCCAAAGTATTTTAATAGGGGTAAATTTCGGCATACGTTTTTGGAAACATTTTAATTGTTGTTTGTGTCATGAACAACAGATTAAAAAAACTATTAATCAATATCCTCTTTGCTCTATCTTGTTTTCTATTCTGATTTCTTTTGGTCAGGTCTTTGTTTCTTTCTTTGACAGAAAATGCCCTCACTCCTTAAACTGAATGGTTCTGCTAATGAATTCACCAGGTAATGTTATTACATACAATTTTTAACAAGGATTTTTATAGCCTGGAGGTGAAACGTGTGACAAACCATTGTGAAAGATGTTCAATGAAATTTGACTTTGGGGCATTAAGATGGTACATTTAAAGTCCTCTTTCGTGTAACCTCAATTTTAATGTTGATAGGCGCACAGAAGAACCATGGCATGAACTCCAGCTTAGGCTAGTTGGGCTTCAAGGTACCATTGTATAGTTCGATAAGTTCTTCTGGTCGACTTTGTCGGCTTAAACTTTACTTCTGTTGCCTCGTTCATAGGTAAAACCTTAAAAATTGTTAACTTTATGAGCACAGTAATGTAATATATTTAAGGTGATGTCACACGCAGTGATTTTCTAGGAAGACTTTTTAAAGCCAAAATGTTGCTCAAACGATTTTAAACGAAATTTTGTCGTGGTGACATACTTTGTCAATTTAATCCTGTTATAATCCTCGTCCCCCGTAACACCACGTTTAACATACTACTTAAAAGTAAAGTAGAATTCCTCGATCTAGAACTGTCGAGATAGCTGGGGTTTGATGTAACGAAAGTAGTATCAAGAGTTGTTAACTTCAAAAGAAATAGATTTCAGTTTGATAGAGTATACCAGACTCGTAATGGCAAAGTTTAAGCTTTCGTGATCTTATTCTATTGCTCTATCATCAGAAACCGATCGCAGGATACTGATCAATACCAAGAAGAATTTTGGTTCGGTGACAAAAATGGGAGAGTTGAGATTGGATTTAATCCATAGACTAAAAAGGAAATACGTAGGACCTACCTCGAACAGTTTGCAACGACGCCTACAATTTTAATTTTTGTCAACGGAACAAGTTTGTTAATCCGCCTTTCGTTAAGATAAGTGCGACGGCCATTTCTTTTAGTTTTACGAGTTTTTAAGGATACAGTCATTAGATTCGAACAGCTGTTCAAGTTCCTCTTTGTCAAATAATTGAAACTACGGACGGCTTACCTGTGTTAAGGATTAATGCTGTCTTCGGAGACCAACATATTCTTTTGTCTTAACTAAATATAATGGCTGGGTACACGTTTGAAACAGGTGTTTTGCGGATGTGTATTTAGCAAAAAATGTATTTTCGTTTCAAATATTATGACTGATTGGATTCGGAAACTTGTTGACTCCGTGGAAATTACCGTGAGAACTACTGCTTGTCGTAGTCATTGGTCGGAAAGTTGATAATATAATCTTCTTTTCCGAATCTACTTTGCTAAGGTCAAAACTCAAGATTTTATCTAAATGTAAAAAGAGACAAAAAATCCATCTTTCTTTAGGATCGTTAGGATAAATTTATAACTTTTTCCGAAAAAATGGTGGATAGGAGAGCGACAAAGATTTTCCTCAGAGTGAGGAACAGCCTCGACCACGAGAAGCCAATACCCATTAACAAGGATCAATAGTCCACTTAATTAAACTACGCTGACCAGTAGTCTCAGACAAAAATCACTTCTAACAAGAAGTAATAAGTGCCCCAATCTCACATAAACATAAATTTCTAACAATGCACTCAATATGACAAAAGACACGATCCTATGGCTGTCCTAAATACGGCAGTACCTGTGGAAACTGATTTAAATCAGCTCATGAGGTATAGGTTATTAGTACCACGCACTATTTAGAAATGATTGGTATTTAGTAGCCAAATGTCGCGTTTTGGAAAGAAATCAAGTTGTAATATGTTGAAAACAATAGACAGCTTGCATGACGAAGCTGATCTTGATGTTGACCACGGCCGGAGCCTTTTTTTTTATTATCTAGTGAAGTAGAACTTGTACAACGAAATGAGTACAATATATGTAACGTAGAAAACATCCTAAGTGGCATGTTACACAAGCCCTGATTTTCACCCTTCGGAGATCCGGGAAACGTTTTCGACTTATAAGGACGACGGAGTTTATTACCTGAATTTTATAAAGTTAAAATTTAGATAATGCGTAGGAGGGAGAACTTCGGGAACTGCCAACATTGGACTAGTCCATTCGAGAATTATTCATCAGACAAGTATTCACAAAAGTGATGAAAACTTACAACTTCATGAGCCAGTAATTAAAGCAAGTACGGCCCTGTCACTTTCATTTCGGCTTTTTTGAGGCGAGGGTAAAATTTCCCACTATTTCTCATCTCGCATTCACCCCAACTGTTTTTCTTCCAATTGAGAGTGCTATATGTAACCGGAATAAGCAATATGTAAATGTTAAGCAAAAATACAGCACTTTTAAAAATAGTCTTAATGTACTATGGATGAAAGAGAACAACCAGAAAATGGTTTAATATTATAATAATTATAATAATATTAACATTATTTGAACATTTAGTTTATAATATGTTCGACTAACATGATTTCGGTCGGCTCGGTAATAATAACCGAATTTTTTACAATAAAAATAGATGTGACTGGAGGGTGGATGGGTGATTTTCTCACAAAATTTGGCAAGATGAGCCTATACGCTTAGTGGCATGACCGTTACAGGTTCTTGCTTTAGTTCAGGTTGCTTGATTTCAAATCATTGTATGGTTCACGTGAACCACCACCACAAACAGACTACTGTCTGATCTTTGATAAGTGCTTTTAATTCGTTGAGAGATTTTGGCATAGTCTACTTGCTATACGTCCATGCACGCTCATACGAAATATACATGTTTACCATAGTATACTATTGTATTTAGTCAACAAATTCAAATACAACGTTCTTTGTCTCCTAACCAACTCTTCACTTCAGTTTAAAAACTTATCTGTTCTTTACCGGGGAGTGCGTGATCGACTTTCTCATTTTAATTCGAGACACACAGATTCAACTTCGACTGACAGCAATAATCAATGTTTGCCTCAGGCAACGGGGCTTATCACATACTTCTAGAAAATTTTGAATAGAAAATAGATTCAGATCAGCAACCTGTCGTTTTACTTGCTAAGTTAAGTGCGTTAATCGAACTTGTTTCACAGTTTAAAACGAGTTTAATGATTGTACATGGTGCAAAAAGTTTTCTCTGAGTCCATAAAAAGTTTGCGCGTGCTTCAGTGGGGTTGGCATCAGCAAAGAATTTGTCGTACGTGCTGGTCCCAAGGTGAGTGGACCCTTTAAGCTGATCAGAGCGTCTTCATTTCAGGTCAAATCAGATCAGCTATGATTCGGCACTCACAGCAAAAAACCTTGATTCCTTAGATTTGCGTGGCGCACTTTATCAGCTAAGCTACGTCAAAGCCGCACAAGACTAATCATAGGGTTTTTGCTTAGACCACTGAAAGATCAGACATTTTAAAACGACGACCAGAAGATTTGAAACCAAGTCCTTCCGACTAGCTAAGCCTTGTAACTCGTTCTGTTTATTTAGCTCTGAAGAGGAGTTGTAAAACTACATTTTTACTGAGCCGATTTCAGTCACGTCGAAATGTGACGATCTTTGAACATCAGTCTTTGTACCTGTAAAAAAACGTTTCTGCGGTGTGTCTAAACACTTTAGCAGAGCTAATCATCATTTAAAGTTCTCAAAATTAGCTAAGCTAGACTCAACTTGACTCAGCTCAGCTTTTAATAATGGCTTCCAAAATAGAATTTGACTCGGATTTAGTCACGAGAAGACTAAATACACCAATAAATCTCAACCTGGCTATCTGGGCTTCAATTTCTACGCTAAAATTTTTACTTGGGATGAAATTTTCCATGTATTTAAATCTACAAGGGGTCAGTGCAAAAGAGCTGGTAAGATATAAGTCATCTGATGAATTGAAATACTAAGTAGTAATTAAGTAGCTGACGCCGTCTCTGGGAAATGCGTTCGAATTAGTTTCTGGGGCCAGGTCGAGTTATAAGAAATGTTCCACTAAGTAATAGGACGATACTCATTGCGCTATGAATGCCTTGTATTATCGCGAGCAATACCCTGAACGATTACACAATCACGAACATCATTCTAGTAATTTCATATATAACTACACAAAACGAAATTTTATGCAAGATGAAGGATCAAACTGTATGCGATATTCAAGATAAGCCGTTATAACAGTAAGAGACGGAGTTCTAGGACAGTCGCTTAATAATAATCTACCAGTTTGTGTTGGTAATTTTATTAGATTATCTACTTAGTAATTTCTAACATTATCCAGAATTGTACAAAATGTAGTGAAGATGATAAATTACGGATCTAAATATGGCAAACTACTGCGAGTTATGGTAGCTTTTTTCTCCATCCTCATGCTAAAGTCACCCAGCCCAACACTACCTTCCTTTATAATTCTATGGTTAGGTTGTTTCGTATAAGGATGGGTTGGGATAGGTTCAATGCAAGTTCTTTTAAAATTAAGAGCCATGCAACAGAAGGTAAGGTTATTTCAATTCAGGAAAATGTAATTTCGCTCTCTTCAGATGTCAGTAATTTAGGATAAAAAGAGTGGTAGAAGTTTGGGTGGAACCCAAAAGTGGCTTGATACCTTCCATGTGAAGTTTGGAGACAACAACGACACCTTGAATGGAATGAAGATTTTTCCAGGAATGTAGAGAGTAGATAAACCTTAGCTTAAATCAAACACAACGATATGTGTAATAAGCCTGACTTCAAACGCCGCTCTTAATCCATTAATCACTGAATCTGCAGTATGCTGAACTTAATTATAGATACCTTGACGCTGGAATGATGACTTAGCTTAAGCAATCCGATTCAACTGGTGAAATGAAACATTTTACACCTATGATATAAATAAAATATAAATAAAATTTTGTTACACCAACTAGGTGATGAACTTTATGGATTATTGTAAATAGTTAGGCATTGTAACTAGGCATGTGCATGTTGTGGGTCAATTTTAGCCTTTTTTCTAGACAAGTGATAATGTTCTTTAAAAGAAATTTTATAATCTTTATAAGAATTTTTATAAACTTACACTTTGGCGTCTTACGATATTCTTTTGTGCATTGGTTATTCTCGGAATTTCTCTTTCTATAATCCCCTCAAACTACTTCATTGACCGACTAGAAAGGATGGGAGATCTGCCTTCTAAACAATCGAGAAAAAAAATAAAGTACGGAAAACAAATTTGCATTAACAAAGCTTGTTTATTAACAAAGTTTCATTTAACAGGCAATGTATGTGAGGTAGATAGAAAAAATGTCACATGTGGTATTTAGAAAAACATTACACATGTGCATGGTATATTTTTGTACGAAAACCACTTTTTCGACTTGTAAAGTCAATTACGAAATTACAATTGTTCTTAAAGAATTAATTTTCATTAAATCGCATTTGTGCTTGACGAATTATTGGCAATGCCACGCGTGCTACACAATCGTTGAATTATGAATAGCGAGTTTGACTCCATTTTCTCCAACCTCACTAATACCTGTCACCAGTGTACGACGAAAACGTTTGTTATTTAGACCCACTTCCTGTTCGAGTTTCACATTCAAAACAAGTGTCTGGAAATCTGCTTCAATAATTGACCCAGAAAAGTGTTCTTTTGTGCAAGTAATATGTCACAATATATAGCAAAAGTTTTTAACTCGTTTTTTCAATTTTCTCTGACATTCATGAGATGAGAAACAAAGCAGACAGAAACTATTAGTAGCCGCAAAATTTAAGAAATAGAGTAACAAACAAACGCGAAGAAGAAACTCTTGTAAACCAAATATTTGAGTTATAAGAAACGACGAAACTTATTCTTTTTGTTCTTCGCAGTATGTTTCTGACAAAAGACAGGCTTTTGCTAAAATTCGTTTTGAATAGGATAACAAGAAAATGGAGTTCTTACATTAAACTAATATCTAAATAGGAATCTTAATCTCTCTATTATTTCACAAAACACCTCGTGCAATTGTTTCTTAATTTCTTCTCAATCAGTGTTCTTTTTTCACACACATACCACATCAAATTGACATATACAAGAAATTATTATTGTTTTGAAATTTGCCCATGTGAATGAATTTTATTTCCTATTAGTGGACGGAAAAGAATGGGATAGCCAATAAACTTCATGGCTAATTAGTGGTATACTAGAAATAATTTATTGTAATTGACGGTTAAGCATCTCACCCTCGTTTTCTATAAGCAGAATTGGCTATCCTGCTATTTGTAATCAGCTGTTAGAAAATAAAACTCAATAAACTAAAGAAAATAACCCTTTTACTGCAATTTGACTTATCAAGTTAACCAAATTTACCCGAAGATCTACATGCGATCGACAACTTGGGACTCTCCCTTGTTGGCTATCTGCACTAGAATACTTAACTGAGTTTGTCGAGTCCGGCGGTTTGTTATTAAGTATCACTGCAAATGGGAAAATTCATATATCTTTATTGACGGCAAACTTACGATGTTATTGTTGCTTTCATCTCACCAGGGTGTCTACTTTGTTAAACATAGTCCATGAACATCCATGATAATTTTCACGGTTTTTCACCATGTGACGTCATAGAACGTTTGAAATTTGTACTACGGGACCGCGATATAACCAATATGACCGCAACCGAAACTTTGTGTTTGTTGTTTCAAAGTGTTTGTAATTCAGAGATTTTATTTATGAGGAGAGTTGACCGTCCATTTGTGAATAGGGAACACAGTCAACGTTCTGTGGCGTGTTTCCGTCCGCGGAGTTATATATTTAAAAAAAGGCTGACAAAGATTTCTTTCGTTACTCAAAGTGGACATTTTACTAAGGTTATGATGGACGAACGTTTTCTCTCATTGCTTTTGTTTAGGTTTTATAAGGCTGTAAAGGTGGGAAAATTACTTCAATGTGCAACCAAAGGAAAATATTGGTCTATGCAATTTAATCCGGAGCCATATTTGCCTCCAGTTATTCACGGTAATCGCGCATATCCGAAAGTTCTTTCTTTCTCTCCATTTTTGACTCCCGCTTAGGACATGCTTAATACTATTAACTGAATAAACAATCTTTCTAAATAAACCGATTAGACCTAATCATTCTGTAGTTCCGTTCTGTCTACATACCTGGTTTGGCCGGCTGTTTTTTTTTCGTTCTAGACCCTTCCTATCGTTTTAGCAGCATATATACACTTTTCTTTCAAATGACATACGAAAGTATTCGGTAATAAATAAAAAAAATATTTTATATATTCTTTTGGATTGAATCTGCGTGGACTAGTTGCGCTTTTATACGACTTTCTAGCAATCCCTTTTTTAGGAAATTTTTACTGGGGGAAGCGAAAGTAAAAATTGCTCTGAAATATGGGATGTCAAATTTGCAGCTAGCGTAGCCCGTCCACCTGAGTGGTGTATGTTAAGGAGGTTAAGAATGTGTGGAAAACTTTCTCTCAAAGGGGCTCCTGGGAAGGCGATTATATGTCAGTTTGAGATGCGTTTTCTTGTATTTTCAGTTTAAAATCTGCAGAAAAAAGTAAAAAACCCATTTTGGGGCATTAGACAGCAAATAATTTTCCCAATTCCCCGGAAAGAAGTACGGTGGCTAGGGGGGCAAATCTGAGCACTGGGGGCATTTGCCCCCACCAGATATATAGTTGAAAAAAGCCATGCTTTCTAGGGGACTTTAATCAAGGCCGTTTGTCAGTAACATTTGATCACGAATCTAGGCACTTGCCACTTTACCACCACAGTAACGCAACCAGGAATTTTGAAGGGCAGGGGTCGGAGGGTAATGGAAACCACCGTGAGGGGGATTTTCATCCTGTGGGAAATGAGGGCAAAATAGTATAATTGACAGGGCACACATAAGACTTCGCACAAAAAGGACAGGGGTCACGACCCCCCAATCCACCCTCTAGTTGCGCCACTACACTAGAACTTGATAATGATGTTGAGCTGACGTTGAAACCTCATTCAATAAACCTTATTTTAGGAGGTTTCTAGGATAATGTTGATATTAGTTCATTTGTTATCTTGTTTGTAATTTATTGCTTTTACCTTCATCTACAATCATGCTATGATAGTTGTTTTGTTTTGCTTTGGCTAATGTCATTCATTTCAAATGCATTAGACAAAACTCTCAAGTTGTCTTTAGTTATGATTGTGGTGTGAATCATAACCACTTCTTGACATTTTATCACCTACCGAAAGATCAAAAGCGGTACTCTTGCACGAGACTCACCAAACTCATTTCCCTCGTTTAACAACAAAAAGACAGGTTCGACACAGTTTGGATTGTCCGATAATTGTAAAAATTGTTATACGTCCTGCCGAGTTGTTTCCCTTCGTTCTTTTATTTCATTAGGCTCTTGAGACCAAGCGGGGCCTTTTTATACAAAAACTATAAAAACTTCCGACGTCATCATTTATTCATTGAAACTTCATTTTATATTAAAATTAGAAAACCTAAATTAGAAGTGAGAAGTAGGACATCCTGAGTTCCTTACACACCTGGTGAAACTTCATCCGCAGTTTTTAACTTTTTAATGTTGTCATTCGTCGACCTTCAGAAATTGTCGTAACTTGTCGCCACTAAAATATGAATTGTCAGTCGTTTGAACCCTAAACAATCTTACAGTAAAAATATAAAAGCAGCTGCATGGACCAAACGCTGCCCTAACGACAGGAAATCAGATACAAGTGGTTTACTCACTTGTGTGCGAGGAAAAGAAGTACAGTGAGCATAGTGTTATTAACGAAATTATGGCTCTGTAATCCAATGCTAAAGACCAAAAACTAAACACAATGTTTGTTAAAACTGACGAAATGAATGTTTAAGAAATGTAATTCAGAAACTTCTCATGACTATAAAGTGTTCGTTGGATTTTCTTTCCAAAAATGGCCTAAATCTTCGCAATATTTGTTTCATATCACAAATGTTAAGATTTTAATGCGTTAGAGGCGTACGATTCGTTTGATATTTGAACAACTCAATGGTTAATCCAATTCCGATTAACTTTCTTTCTAATGATAATTATTATGTAATATATCTCGTTCTTTTAAAGAAAGGCGTTTTGAACTTTTAAAGCAAGATTTTTAAAAAAAACTTCTCCAAAAATACTATGATTCATTGGATTTAATCGGAATTTGGTTATGTGAAACATTGAAAACGCGCCAATATCATATCTAATTCGAATTCTAGCCTTTGGCTTGAGTAAGCGCCACTCTAATTGTAAACGGGGGTTAAGAATATTTTCTACTTATGTCTTCTACTTACTTCTACCTGTGAGTTAACTACGCTTTACAAAGGTTCAACATTAAAATGTAAGAAGAAGTCTTGGAATGTTTTTGTTATATCTAAGTTTGAATTGTTCCTTTAATATCGGGAACGACGGATGTAGTAATTTTTTTAATTGTCAGTTGTCAGTCAGGAAAACTGATACAAACGTTTCTGGCAGACGTAGCAAACTAGTGATTTATCCAACTTTCCGCAGTTGGGGGTGTTTTATTCTCAATCAGATAGCTCCAGAAGTGGATTATGATTAAATCACATGGTATTGACAATACCCGACTGCTTATTTCCTTATCACCTATTTAGATCAAATTTCGCTAAAGTTCTTCATAATTTGAATTAGGACACTTAATTTCGTGAGCAGTCCATCGTGTGTAGCTGCGTTATAGGCTGGCTCCGATATCAGCGAACCCTTCCTCCAAGATATGTCGTTGAGCTATAAGTAAGTGGTAGAGTTACTTTATCAATGTAATTAACACCGTAGTATGGTATACATACATACATATATTTATATACATATATTCAAAGGTAAACTATAATGATCTCTTGACGAGTTTTTCAATGATGAACATAATTGTCACTATTAACGTTTGTCCCATAAAAGAAAGTAATCTTTTCTAATTCACATAATTCTACTCAGTGTTATACCTACTGAAATAGAAGAAATAAATGTAACTTTTTCGCGAGTCAAAATGAATCTTCTTTCCGTGTTATGCTCATTCCGACTTAGGTGTTCTTGAAATTACCAGCTACAACGCCATAAAAAAGTGTATCATGATGCTCTATTTAAAGCTAAAAATCGTAGAAAAGAACCATTTTTTACGCTCAAGAACAAAGATGATTACGTGCTCGAAAATTGGGTAAAGGTTGCCGCCAATTGTGCGAATAATCTTTGTGAATGGGATCTTTGTAATTCGTGGCTTGCTTTGTTTGGATAGTGATTTTAGCCCTGCACTTTTCTTCTCAAATATTGTTATTTTAATCTTTCTCGGTTACCTTAGCGATACTGAGGTGGCTTGACCTCTGGACTAATTTTGATTGTTCATAGACGAAGTTCCAATGACAACTAGCAAAAAGTGGTTTTGATAGATTTTAGCGACGAACGAACTAGGGCTAAAGTTAAACGTCATTGAATAGTTATTAAAAACTATTCCTTATCTGCGGTTTCTTCTTAAACTCTTGAGACTGTTTGGAGCCCATGCGGTCTCTTTCTCATAGCTTTGAGTCGCCCTTTCGTCTGGTTCGGCTTGCTCATCACTGTTTCACGCAGTATGCCTATGGGATGCAAATTATCTTTCTGTTTTATTGTGAGACGATTGACCTGTTGTTTGTCTTCTTCCCTAGGCTGGTCGCGCCTTACTTATTGATTGTCATGGCAATGATAATTGCACAATGTGCAGGAATTGTACTCATAAAAGGTAAGAGATGACATCTTTAACAGAGACTGGCAATAAACCAATTTCCTCTGAGGCCCTGTTTTTCCTCTGGTTGACAATCTTATAATCTCATGTTTTTGTTGCACTTATCTTTTAATTCGAATTATTGTCCACTTTGCAACCAGAAGTATATCCACATGACATTATCGCTCTTGATTTAAAACTTGAAACACTGTCTTCTGGTGTGCTAAATTTGACGTGGAAAAGAGATCGCTGTAAAATCCGTCGTTATTGACACGACAATCCCACGGCGTGTAGGGGTGTCGGCATCTTACGCGAACTATGCTTCGGTAGGAAATCCTAACAACAATGCACGACTAGAACGCTGATAGAACGCTGGGTAAGCAGTGTTCAGCGACGAGAAAAAGCCAAAAATGGTTAGCGGAACTGCTAATAATCTTTGAGAACGTCGAAGTTTCACTCCCGTTAAAGGCCTTCGCTCGAAACTTTAGTATTTTGTATTCTATGATCAGACATGGTTTTACGCTACTCTGGGTTAAAAACTATCGAACATAGGTTACAAAACAACCGTTAATGACCTAACATTTCGACACTTCGGCCTAGTGTCTTTGTCAGGGATCTTCACACACGTATTCTATGTTTTTCGTAATCTGCCTAAACTCGTTTAGCCTTTTGTGCCTCGGTAGGATTTTTAATATGAACATCATAAATTCTTCTTATTAAAATTACTCGTTTTATGACAATAAAGCTCTTCACCTTATGAAATGTCTGTGCTTTTTTAATTTAGACGACTTGCTTCACCTTTACTTAATTTATTCGATTAATTACTAGTCAGTTAAAGCACTTTATTTTATCTGGGTCAAACAGGAACAAAGTTGCGTTGCTTAGAAGGAGTCCTAAATAAATTTTGTTTCTGTAGTTTGAAATAGCCCAGTTGTTGCGATACCTATGTCAGATTGAGTTTTAAAAACACCTTTAATTTACTAACTGGCTTTCCAGTGGATACACTTGTGTTAAGTAGCTGCAAATATGCTTACATATTGGGAAGAGATACCATGTCGTAGTTCTTTTGCTTCTTCTAAGTATAAACGTATATATATATATGTATTTAATTTTTCCCCTTACAAGGCGAAAGAACTTGATTAATAAAATATTTAAAATGTATGTATCTTAATGATGTTAGTTGTTACTCCGAGTGACGAACCATACCGGACAAGTTGAGAAAACTCTACTTGGCCCGGCAAGGATCGAACCCGCGACCTTCGTTTTACTAGTTGGACGCTCTACCAACTGAGCCACAGGTCAAGTTGGGAACTGGTCGCGAAATTGATGTCACTTCGGCTCTTGATATTTCGAAACATATACTAGTTTCTTCGATATCGGGACATTTAAATCCTATCTGATTTTAAAT
>JBAHVQ010000040.1:621950-633932 GCA_036872915.1 Nanipora kamurai
TATCTAAGAAACTCTGTAAACTGAATCTTAAGACGAGACTTTCAATATGTATTCATAATTGCCGCCATATTACCAACAGAATTTCCGCGCAGGGGCCTGGATCATAGCTACAAGAGAGGCTTCAATTGCCGCCATCTTGGTTTCACTCAATAATGTGCAAAATCATTGC
This sequence comes from Nanipora kamurai, assembly GCA_036872915.1. Classification (NCBI taxonomy): domain Eukaryota; kingdom Metazoa; phylum Cnidaria; class Anthozoa; order Scleralcyonacea; family Helioporidae; genus Nanipora; species Nanipora kamurai. Next base: position 622,120 of record JBAHVQ010000040.1, read on the forward strand.
AGCTAGCGTTCCAGTCTTATTTGAGTTCACTGCCCCCAGCCCGCCTGCTCCGCCGTCCCTGTACAGTACCATGTATACAAAAACAGGTTTCTAGTTTCTGGATTGTTTTATACGGCAGTTCGGATATTGCAGGTACTTAGTCCATCATGTAGCTGCAGCTGTTAAGGCAGACAGTCTGACAGCTGGTCTTTCATACCGATTGATCAGTTTGGATTGATCTGTTTAGGAAAATAGTACTTGACAAACCATTATAAAGTATACTGTTTGGTGTTGTGGGCTACTGTGACTTACGCACAACAATTGCTTTGCCAATAATAATATTCTGGGGCTGCATAAATCTACAATTCCGTGTGCCTTTGTTTTTGTCTAACCAATATGATTACAGTGTAAACAAGTGTTTGTGAATAAATCTCTTTAAGGATGTGAATTAATTCATTGTATGTGTAAGAAGTGGATACGAAATAATTTGGCAGAACTCTTTAGTAGGATTGCTCTCCTATGTTGCACAAAAAGCTGATAAGTTTATACATGTATAGTCAATTACAATGGTTTAAAGTCTTTCAGATACAATCACGATTTGCATTTGAAAAATTATATACCAGTAGGGGTACTCCGCCCAGTGCATTAAACATAAAATGCCTCCACTTCTGATATTATTTATTTAGACCTTATATATGAAGGTTTGATGTGTATGACGATCCAAAGATGTTTAAACTAATGTATACTTACAAAGATACCACCATTTGCTTGAGTCATAAAGTTCTGGATTATGATATGCTGCTGGTTGGTTACGCATGTAATAATTTAGATAACTCTTGTTTTATTGAGGTTCAATATTAAAGTGAAACTAACTTTGGAGTAAACTAAGGTCGTAATTAGGATCGAAGATACTGTGCCAATCAACTGAGCAAATATTTATCAATCACAAGTGAAGTGCAAACCAATCATTTTACGTTTCACTCCGATGCCTTCATGCCTTCACTTGAAACGTCAACGTCTCTAAATCTATGTTTTAGCAGTTTCCCAACTCTTTTGGTTAACTACAAGCTGTTCACTCCAATACTGCCGACGCAGAACTCTACCTTTATATCATAAAATGCAAAACAGTTTTTCTCGATCCTTCCCCCCCCCATGCAGTCTCACGTGACCTCTGAGTGGCCGAGTGGGTGCGAGGCAGAATTAAAATTGCTGCGCGACAAAATGGCGGAATTTCCAAACAGTTTAATTAAGACTATTTCGCAAAAGGATCGTCACAAAGACTTGAAACCACGATCTTACAAGAAAAAGATTCGTAAGGAACGCCACCTACACTTAAATTCCCTTGAAAACTGGAACGTTACCGCTCCCAGCTTTACGACGACAATGTCATGGCCTTCCAGCTGCACAACTGGAAAGAGCGAACCAAGTATAAAAGCCAAGCTGAAGAAGATCAAAAGGGAAGGTAGGAGTCTTGGGTTATGTGCCATTTATTTATATTAATTTTGTACTCGTTCTTCCTTGTGTGTATAATGATTTCAAACGCAATTGGGTAACTCGTGTTTCGTAGTAACGTGAAAAATCCTGTATGTTTTCACCCAACTCGCTCTTCAACTCGCTCTTCAACTCCCCAGCCGGCTACAAGTTGTTAGTCCAAACCAAACGATTCTAAAAACGGTTAGGATGCATAAGTTTCCTTATAAGACGTTAGAATAAAATATTCACGAGTAAATTCAGGAAAAAAATTACTCGAAAAAATCTCTCGAAATCTCCTTACTGTATCACACAAGTCAGCAATGAAAGACTGCCGTAGAAGAAATGTCAAAGAAATTGTGTAACCACAAATTTGTAGTCAAAAAGAAAATTTCTTACCAAAAGCATATTTTACTACTTTCAAGTCCGGGAAAAGGGTTATTATCTACTTCAGAAATAATTTACAATTTCATGGTCTATCCTCCGTGTCCGTTCAGCTGAATGGACAAAGGGAGAAAGTGGCATATGATGATAGCCCTAATGCACCATTAGGCCTTCTGAGAAAAACAAAAGGAGATTGATAAAAAGAGACACCAAAAGTGACGGGGAGCTCAGAAAAGTGCAACTGGGTAAATAAGGAAATATCAAATTGGGATGGGCAATGACCTATTTATAATTATTTTGTGTTACGATTTTAGAAAATGCACACAATGACATTAACAAAAGTTAAACAATGAAAACTATAATTCTTTATTATTTAGAGTTTTGCCAATTGCATACAAATCCACAGTTTTAATATTTTCTTTGTTCAACAATGACTCCATTTACCCGACAAAAACTTTAAGATAAAGATGTCCTAAAAGTCTGGAAATATGGCATCATATTATTGTCTTTAAGACCAAGTGGTATCAGCCTAGTTCCAGTATTCCTTGACTAAATCTGCCATGCTGTTATTTTCCAGCGTGAGAGCAAAACATTGCCAGCTTACACTGTAAAAATAACTTTGTAAGAATCCAGGAAAAAACCAAACTGTATAGTATTTAGTTGTTTCAAATAAGCTACTACTTCATTTGAAGAAATATTAAATATTTACAGTAAGACATTTGAAGGCACTCAACTTTTAGAGCTTGCTAGTGGTTTTGAGGCACTTAGTATGAGTGTGAGCACCATACTTGTTTTACCTACATGTATGATGGCCATTTTTTCCAAATCTATGAAACATCTTCAAAAGAAGGTTAAAGTGACTATCTCAGGGTTGAGGATTTTACATATACAATATGTATTTAGAATCTTTGGAACCTCCCTATAAGAAATATAAATTATTTTCATTTTTTTTTAAATCTCATCTTCATGGACTTTTAGCTGTTAAAGTTGACAGTTTTGCCAGAATAAAATTGCTGGAATCTAGTTATCGGTAGTGATGTTGAAGGGGTAACACACTCTCAGACAGTAACAATATTTATATAGGGAGTTCACAGTTCACCTTCAAATTTGTTTGGCTTGTTTTGGATTATTTTTTACAAGATTTTTTAAACACAATGCCAAACAAGTGTGCAGTGTTTTTCCTTTTAAAAGTACCCAATTTTTTTGCTGGAATAGCCATGTATGCTGATTTTTTTGGACAATAATGGTCCACAGTTTGACAGGCAGAGGAGAAGAGTGGAAAAGCCTAGGTTGACTTTTTCAAAGTTAAAAGTGACAAATGGATGCCAACGTTTACCACTGTGTTATGTACTAAGCAATTTCATTTGGAAGACTCTGAAAGACGATCAGCAGGTGGCTCGACTACAAAATTACAATGCTGCTACTTAAATGTGTGTTCTGGATTTTGTCACCCTTCTGGCATCTTGTTTCCCGAAGGTGGTAATTGTGTAAGAAACTGGAAATGTCATATTTTCATCAAAGTATCAGTTGAAATGTCCTTAACCTCAGATTCCAGTGCATTTAGCCAATGTAACAGGCCTGGCCGTGAAACTTTTTGCAGGCATGCAGGAGATCAGGCACCATAGTTAAGTCTGGCACTGTCTAAAGTCTGCAGTCACTTTAAAAACTATGCTCCTAAAAGGCTACACTTAAAATTTTTCAACAAGTTACAATAAATCAACAGCATCTGCATCACTATCCGACTGACTGTCATCTGTTACAGACAATGTTGATGAGTCATCATCTACAGGTATGCAGGCGATGGTATTTCTTCTTCCTGTGCTGTAGCAAGATGCAGTGTACACCTTTTGTCTATATAAATTACCACTGCTCAAGCTAAGATTTCCTTGCGTTCATTTGGCGACCAAACTTTATCGTTTCCTTTGACAAGCGTTAAGTCTGTCGTAGTATTGTGGCCCATGCATAATCTTTGATTGCTTAGCAAAAGAGTCAACAAGCTGAATGCCCTCTCAACTGCTGAATTAGAACCAGAAATGCATGTTATCAGTTCGATCAAAAGACAGAGATTTGATCCGAGGCACATGATTTCAAGCTCTTGCAACAAAGGAGGCACGTTGAATAACATGCTTCTTGGTGCCTTAAGGCGCGTGACGAGGCATGCGCGCGATTGCGTGCCTCAAATGGCCAGGCCTGTGTAACTTTGATGTAAGCCTTACTCCGCGATGTGTTGCCAAATTCCCAGACAAAGTAAACCAAACATGAGCTTTAACTTCCAGTGTTGCTATTTGTATTGACTGAATACAAACAATAGGGCTGTTTATATGAGAGAAAATAAACCGCAGTTAATATAAGCCTAGGCTAAATAAAATAAGACCCAAACAGTACGTTTATATACACTATATATGAGCATTTTTGTGACTTAAATTAACTGTGGCTTATTTTGGTCTTGAACAACTCCACTAAGGGCCATTTCTATGAGTTATCACAGCTTACATATATTCTAGCCAATGCTTATGTTCTCTTATATAAATGGCCCTAATACTACAATGAAAAGAAACACGAGATTCTTGCCCAACTCAGAAGATACATGCATCTTGTCAGCTTGCCTTTTGGATTAACAATCCATTTTGAGTCATCTTCACAAAAAGCCACACTGGAAGTCATACTCTGTCTGGTTAACCTCAAATTCATGTTGGACTCTTTGATTTCGATAACATACTCTGGAGTAAGGTTTACACCCTTTTGCCTGTCTGCACTGGAATCTGAGGTTGAGAGCATTTTAAAGTATAGTTTGGTTTATGGCTTATGTTTTGAAGATTTTGCATGCAGCAAACAGGGATTGATAGCCAGTGGCTGCCAAGCTCTGTGAAGGTCACAACAACAGTTGGCAAACATGTTTCCTTCAGTGAAACCTCAGAACAAGGTGAAGTGTGTCCCCTAAATGTCACATAAAATGTACCCTTAACCAATTCTGTCTAACCGATCTCTCAGATCTGTCAATTTCAAAATGGTTAACGTTTGCATTAGATTTGGTCAAAATCAGTCTCAAAAATGCACACTTTTGTTTATGATGATTGTGATATAAAAAATGCAAATAAACGTAACTAATGGCAGAACAGTTGTGTAAAATGAATGTTACTGTAGATGAAACAATGAATCTTCCCTGCTTGAGAGATGGCAGGTCTTAGACCATCCAACTTGCCAAACCCTGCACTGGTGCACAACTGCTCACTCAGGACAGCTTACTGATTAAGGCTGTCCACTGGACCAAAGATTGAATCACAATTAGGACCAGCTGCTCAAATACCTGTAATTACAATTATGCATAGCAGTCAAGATATGATACATGTAGCTTTCAATATGAGCTTTTCCTTGACATTTTTGTTCAGTGTAAGCAAGTACAGTATGTACAATGTGATCTTATCCCTCACACAGGATTAAAAAAAGAAAAAAGGAAACTAATTTTTTTGCCATATCCCATGTTTGAGTACTTGATAATCTAATTTGCCCTATCCAAGCATTGCAAAGTAATCAAATTAAGTACCCACAAACACAAATTTGAAGAATTAATTACCTGATTTCCAATTGTTCACATTTCATAATTTATTCTTTATCAGATATCTTGATATTTTTTTTCTTTGTTTAATGTTGTTTACATTGCAAATAGAACAGACAGTTGTGCCACTCACATGTATAAAAGTTAGATCATTTCATTAAAAAGAATGTTACATTCAGTTGTCCCAGATAAGTAAATTTATTTAGAAAACATTGTTTCAAGTAGTGGTGGATAAATAACCATCTTTTATGTTTTAAGACACTGTCAGAAATATTTGATTTACTGTAACGGAGTTGACTTCTTTGAGCACAAGCTAAAAGGCTGCATTTAACATTTTACTAGAATTTTCTTTGGAGATGAGCCAATTTTAAAACTTATACCATTAGAAAGAGCATTAAATTCTGTCTAATACATGTGAATTAACTGCAAACATCTGACAGTTCTTCCAGGTTCAAACCATTTACTGAATTAAAAAAACATTGTCTTGAATGGCAGGCCGTTTTGTAGGCAAATTGTGGTTGTTGCTTTTCTGATAAATTTAACAATAACTTCACTATCACGTACAGTACTGTACCAGGTTCTGAGAAGTTGCTTGATGATCATTAATTATTCCTTTGAAGACTTTGAAATTTTCATATCCTGTTGGGATACTGAGTTTGTGACATCTACTAATAAAATTTAAAATCTAGTGTCCCATGGATATTGTGATACTGCAAATCTCATGTCCTGAATATTGAGGGCACTGCTTGTCAATTCAATACAGTAGATCAATGCTTGTAAATACATGTAAACATGTAAAGATATGTTTTTTTGTACCAATTTTACTTTAACATTGGTCAAATTACTTAATTTACTGTAATCTCATTGATTTCAGGAGTATGGCCTGAAGATACTGCAGAATCACTGCCCCAGCAAGTTGCAGCGCATGGTGGATTGAAAATGAAATTTAAAAGGAATCATGGTGAGAACTCATTGTTTTTCTCTCATGTACAATACAGAACCATCTACAATTCCATTCAAGAAAGGCTATACATCATTTGGCTCTGATGATGTTACTGGTTGTAACAAAACGTTAGCATTAAAGTATTTTATTAAACCTCAATGTCATGGTTTTTCTTAAAGTTATTTGCTTGATGTTAATTTTTATTACTTGATTGAGATTCCCACCTGGTACCTCAATTGCCGAAAGGTTATACTTATTCCAGAATGAAACAATTGCTGTATTTTTTAATGCTTTCCATGAGCCCTTCTTTATTCTAAAGCTCTGGTCAAACTGTATATCATAGTTGATAATAATTGAAACTTTCATCAACTATCATCAACTATCATGCACTTTCATTGACTATTACCATTCATTTTGAACATGTTTAAATTTTTCTTGATAGTCAGTGATAGATTTATCCCATTTGGCCACTAGCTGATGATAGTTGACAATAGCTATGTAGAAGTGAAAATTAGTTTATAGACTATCATCAACTATCAGGCATCATTTGACCAAGGGCTTTAACCCTTTAGTAGACAGTTTTATTCAACTAAGGGAAAAGCCTCTGATGACAGCCTTTTAGCCAGGATTTTGAAACTGGCTGTGGGATAAAAAAATCTGTGCCTGTGGCTAAAAAAAATATTGTGGGTGTAGCCATGAAAAACATCGCCATGATCATCAAGCAATGTGTTATGCCTTTAGATACTGTTACAAGTTGGTTTAGAGACCTCAGAAAAGTGTCGAACTTGTTCACAAACAGTCTTGAATCAGTCTGGAACAAGTGAGCTTGTAAAGTATATTGAACAACGGTTCTGTGAAACGATTCATATGCATTGCGTTTGCAATCAACTATCATATCGGCAGAAAACGAATAAAATATAGGATGCTGCGTTGGCAGTAAATAAAACACCATAGAAAGTTAAAAGATTGATAGACTGCCGAATTTATACGCTGTTGTATATGCATATTCTCCACAACAACAAGTAAGGAAATGTACAGTTAGTAATAGTTAAAATTACCAGCAGTTGACAGAAATCAAGAAACACCAGGAAAATGGAGAAGTCTGCAAGTTGCTTGAAGAATATTTTGCGTTGGCCAACCATGGCCGTCCATAATAAAATCGGACATGTAGAAACCTGATTTTTCACAAGTGGTCGTCCATAGAGTAATAATACCCATGGTTTTCTTCAGCATAACTGAAACAGTGCCGTTTCTGTTAGTTGGGATCGTGAACAGAGAAAGTTGCAATAGTGTGAAGAACTATACATAAATATCGGTAATACTGAAGCAAGGGGTTTCCTCCCTTCGAAGTGTTGTTTAAAGTAGCTCACAACCTTTTTAGCCTGGTAGCTCTTGGTTTTCCTCTGATTTTTCTCTGACGTCGAGTACCAGTAACTTCAGACAACCCTTTGATTTCTAGCCTTTGAAAAGTTTCTCTTTCACTTTTGAAATTGTCCTACGTTAGCCAAAATGACACGTCCTATGTTTGGTACATCAACTTGTTCGTCAGAGGCCCAAGTCCTCTATCAAAATCAAACTACATGTAGGCTCCCAGCAAGGTGAACTTCGCAAAGAGCTGATACCTGTTGACTCTTTTATGAATAACTGGAATCAGAACGGGCTTTCATTTCACTCATTTTTGCAATTTAGTCTGTTTTAGTTTTTTTATCGCGAATTACCGATGGATGTAATCATATTCAAAAGTTTGGTTAATACGTGGTCACGGAATGTACTGTACTTTTATTGGTAGGAATAGTTGACGAGAGGAATGGTTTGGCCACATTTATATATTACAACAGTTAAAAACATGCAAAGAATGATACAATTTTATATATCTGTTACTTTAATATTTTATTAACTAGTTCCTGACTCTAAGAACAATCTGGAGATAAGAAATGGTCATAAGAAGAAGAAAAAGAAAAAGAAGAAATACCATGATCGTCCAGATTACCCCTGTATTTCCGTAGACCACGAGCTGTGTGACGCAGGAGGAAAGAAGAAATCCTTTTCAAAGTATATTTGTGTGCAGGTATCGCCAAATGGAGGCGCATCTATCGTTCACGTAAATTATAATGAGGTAAAACATCTGGACGGGGAGGTCATGAAAGAGTTTGTTCACGAGTTTTTTAAGATTGTTTTTGAGGAGCGCGAACCAGGACAAGCCACCCATGTGATGGGCGTCGTGCACGACGCTGCCCGAGGAATTCCAGAGTTGGTGCGTTATTTTGGAGAGAAACATCCCAATGAAACTGTCAAATCAGATGTGCTAGGGAAGAAAACAGACATTGACACGACTCGGTTTATTGATTATTACCATCGAGTTCAGGATACGTATAAAAATGGTACGTTTCGTTGGGGTGGCTTGCTGCAGTTTAGCTTGGTGGGCACAGTGCATGAAGAGGCTGGCGGATATTTTCCAGAAATGCTCAGGTTTCTTGAGGATTGTCCGTTTCTTGAGCCCGTCATGCCCTGGGGTATGTACTCTCTCTTAAAAATGGACGATCGTAGACAAAGTAATGACGGCCCTATTTTATGGATTCGGCCGGGAGAACAGATGGTGCCAGCGACAGACGTACTAAGATCACCTCACAAAAGGAAAAGGTAAGGGTACAGTTATTTTTCCAATAATTGTAAGTTATTAGGTAACTTAAATCCTATTTCTTTTATTTTAACTTTAGCCGAAGCTGATAAACTTAACTAATAGACTATTACTTGTTTGGTACAACTATACTTTTGCATAGTGGACTACGTAGCCTGCTGCAGTTTTTGTATATTTCAGAAATCGGACATTTCTAGTGTGTTTAAGCCAATTAGAAGAAAAATGCACGCAAAAAAAGTTCAGAAGTAAAATTTCTGACCTGCATGGTCAGTTATTTCGCAGTGGTCACTTATTTCGCTTACACCGGTAACTCAACCGCCCTGGATGTTTTACCACTGACCTGACATTTTCCCCCACATATTCCTAGACTTTGATTTCAATTTAAACTAAAGTTTGAATTACATGTAAATGCGAAATTCCTAAGTAGCTGTATAGAGCACAATGCTAAACAACCCACCTGGAGGAAAGCTCCAAAGTTCCGACGCTCCACAGATCGAATAATTAGACGACCAGCGAAGGTTCGTCGAGCTCGTGATCGGAGACTTGAATCGAACGCGCAACCTTCTGATGACTGGTGAGACGCTCTAACCATTGAGCCAGTATGAGGACATATTGAGGACATAAGGGCATATATGAGGACATATATGACATTGAGCATATATGACAAACCTCCAACTAAGCTCACCAATGCTGAGCTGGTCGTCTGATATACACCAAGCTCCCACATGAACAAAGGTAGTGTTCGGCATTCAGCAATTCGAATAATCGATGGAAATTCTTTGTTTAAGAGCATTTTTCCGCCAACAGGAGATTCAATGTCAGGCATGATACTGTATCTGTGTTGCTAGCAGTTTCTGTTATAAGTCATGGAAAATGTTATATGAATCAGCATGAAACTATATCTGAGTTGTTTTTTGATCTTGTTAACAAATTAAAAATATTTCACAAAGTATAAGTATTTTCCTACCTACCGACCTGGATTTTTTCTCCAAGTTGTTACGGGAAACACAATACTTCCTTGTTTTAATACTTACGCTCCTTGACGTTTGCTGAATAACGACGAATCTACTGAATAAAATGGTCTGATAGAAAGTTTAGCCGCTGTATGATTGGACCCTTTAACCCCTTAGGCACCTCTCTGTGGTGATTGAAACCTAACGATTTCTAACGATTGCTGGGAAAATAATTCCTGATGAGATCTTTGAGGCTAAATGATTTCGTTACAGAGCTACAAACAAACAAACCATCACAGAGCCAGACCTGTTGGATACAGACATTCTTAGTTTTGAGTTGTGGTTTTTCATGGAGTTATATTCAAATTTGTTTTGTGACAAGGAAAGCCTTTTCAAGTTTCTGTGATATTTGTGTCACTGTACTGTATTATTCAACGAAAATGACAATCTGTCGTGCCAACACACTCATGGTAGACGAGAATAATCATAACAGATTACGAAAATGCTTTTTTATGTTATTATATATTATACATGTGTGACCGTTTTTGTAAGTTCGCGTATCCTAGTGATGACCGATGAAGTGTTCTAGCCAGTTTGCAACAGTTCCTGTAGGTGAACTCAGGAAGACTATCATACAAATATATTACGATTCACCTATTTTAGCTCCTACTACAAGCTTCTAAGTTTTACTATAGTTAGTTTTAGCTACTAAGTAAGCCTGCGTTTTTTTTTATGAGAGTGGGAGCAGAATTTTTAGATTCCTTTTGTCAAAGACCCAAGATAGCGCCCTTAAAAAAAAAATTCACAGATCAAATGAAAGGACCCAATTTCGAAACCATGAAAATTTACTCTACGAAGAGAGAAGAAAAACTAAATCCTGCTGGATAAACGGAAGCTCAAAAAAAATGGACGGAATTGAAGAATGTTTGTCTCATATTGTGATTGCACTTCGAGAAGAAATTCCTCGTGTTCTCGGTTTCCATGAGTATTCCACATTGTAACAGTGGAACACGTGATAAAGGACACGTGAACTGGGCATGTTGCAGTTGAGATTGGACATATCTAAAGGAAGTAAACATGTAAATAGAAAACATTTCAATTCGGAAAATGTGAACAGTACAAATGGCGACGAGGATTTAAATAGAAAACCCGTGTTGGATTAGTAAATAAGTGGGACAGTATGGCAAACGCAGGTAAAATAAGTGTAACTCCTCTCTCTCCGTTTGACCCGACATCAGATTCTATAAGTCAATGATTCTATGAGTCAGACTCAATAAGTCAAAGATGGAAGACATGGAAACGTCGTTTTGAGATATGTTTGGTGGCTGTTAAGGTTGAAGAAAATCCACAAAGCGGATATTGCTCCTTTTCCAAGCAGGAGAAGCAACACAAGAGATATTTGAAACGCTTCCAGACACAGGTGAAAAGATTAAAAGACCGCCATTGACAAATTGGATGAATATTTCGCGCCAAAGAAAAATGTCGACCATGAAGTCTTCCAGTTCCGTTCAGCTAAACAAAACATTGGTGAAACAACAGATCAGTTCGCAACCAGACTTCGAAGATTAGCGGCTCATTGTGAATTTCATGATCTAGACAACGAATTGAAATGGCTATCATACAAAATTATAGGTCAAAACGTCTTAGGAGATATGCCCTAAGAGAAGATTAGATAACTCTCACAGAGCTTTGTTCCAAAGCGAGAGCGTTACAAAACAGTGAATTGCAAGGAACTGGTATAGAAGAGCGTGTAACATCGACAAATATCTCGATTGATTTTAATACGAATATTAAAGCCCAGCATAGAATGCGTAACAAAGGCATGATATAAAGAGTTTAATAGAATCTTACGTTTCGTTGTATACATCACAACATCTTCAGAGATAATAA
>JBAHVQ010000040.1:634032-650716 GCA_036872915.1 Nanipora kamurai
AAGGAAGCAGTCATCAACATAACGGCGGTATAGCAAAGGTTTAAATTTAGAAGGGCAATTATTAATCCAAACAGATTTATTATGCGAAAGAAAAATGTTGGCGAGGAGAGGTCCCATGGGAGAACCTTATTCTATTAAACTCTTTATATCATGCCTTTGTTACGCATTCTATGCTGGGCTTTAATATTCGTATTAAAATTGAGATTCCCGCCTGGTCAATCTCTGGCTAATCTCGATTGATGAAGCAAATTACGTCACTCCGAAAGACAAGCAAAAGAAATGCCGAAATAGTGGCCTAACGTGGCCCCATATCAACTCTCCTTGCCATGCAAGAGGGCGAACATGTAGCAAATGCGGCAAACCTAATCATTATGCGAAAGTTTGTCGAAAGAACACACCAGAGCGCTACCAGAAATCCAAGACTCAATCCACGAAACAGCAAATTCATAAAGTTTTACCTCACGAAACCTCCACTGAATCTAGCGATAGTGAGGAGGAACATCTGTACACATGCAGACAAGCCACTGCATGCAAAAACGCCTTCGACAGATGTCAAAATAAACAGTGGAGAAGTCAAAATAGTCATAGACCCTGGTGTGTCAATTAACATTGTAGATGAGAATACGTTTGCGCTTATTAACAAAACAAAGCCAATTAGGTTGCATCGAACACAGACAATACTGTCTGCGTATGGTTCCAAACAGTAATTGCCAGTCATGGGGAAGTTCAAAACCACTGCAGAGACCAAGAATCGGATCATTGTTTCCTACATTCATGTCGTGAAAGGGAACTATGGGCCGCTACTAAGTTATCAGACTGCTGTAGAATTAGGTCTGATAAAACTAAACGTCAACGAAGTCGACGAACAGAAATCTACACCGGACGAAATATCAAAAAATTTCCAGCTCTGTTTAATGGCACTGGAAAACTAAAGAATTTTGAAGTAAAATTACTCATTGATGAAACTCTTCCCCTGGTCACTCAGCCAGCAAGACGGATTCCACTTCATTTCCATTTCAAGAAAGATCTTGAAAAAGATTATTTCAGCGACGACAGAATGGAAGAAATGAACGATTTGGTAGCCGATGAACAGTTGCCAGAAAGAAGATACCCACAAAGGAATCGAAAATTCAGTCAAAAAGGCAATCGAACATCAAAGTTCAATTTTACTGAATCTAAGGTAAACATTAATTTGATACTCGATTTATAAAACAAAAATATAAGTGTAGGAATATAGTGTGTAAATAAATAGGAACTTAGTTTAAAATAAGGGAGGGATGTAACAGTGGAACACGTGATCAAGGACACGTGAACTGGGTGTGTTGCAGTTGAGATTGGAGATATCTAAATGTTCACATGTAAATATAAAAACGTTTTAATTTCTAAAGTGTGAACATTACACACATGCGAACAATTTTCCTATGCAGGTGAATAACCGGACATGATTTTACGCTACTATGGCTTGAAAAGTTTTGGACGTAGCTTACTAACTACAGAGAAAAACCTAGTTGCAACTGCCGAGTAGCTGATGCGAAACATAATATATATTCCGGAATTTAAAGAAAAGAATTTTTTGATACTATTGTATGAGATCTATCTTGGAAATACAGTGTGCCCACAATTTTACCTGAGATCTGTAAAGCTTGCACAAACGAGACCTCAACTAACAGATGTGAGAAAGCGTACGATGTTTGTATGTGGGCCAGGATGCCCCTGATGTGCAAGAAGTGCAAGTTTGATGGGAAAATTTTCAACTCGTTGAAGTCAAAGCAAAAAAATATGAACAAGAAAGATTTCGCCTGTTGAATCAAATATACAAGTATAACATGAAAAATTTTAAAAATCGAACTTTCGAATTGACCTAAGCTGTAACCACCTAAATATTTGGAAATACATTTACTAAATGTTCATGTGACCGCTAAATGACGCAAAGAATGTTCACTCTTTTAATCTCAAATTTCTTCGTTACGTGTACGATGTTTCTAAACAAAATTAATTGACAAGATATACACATACATCGAAATTCGATGAAAATCAAATTCAATTAAATGAAACGTTCAACCATAAATATTTGCAAATAACAACTTGTGAACACTTTATGGATTTCCAGAGTCATATTCCAACATACGCTCGTTGAAACTCGCAGCAAGGAAGGTAAATCTTTTCGTAGTAAAGTAGAAGTGAAACATGTCTTCCTAAGCCTAAATGTTCGACCAAGGCGCCAAAAGGCTCGGTTAAACTTGGAGACGAGGTTTATACTTAATCACATCGTTTTAAGGGTTGTTTAGAACCTTCAGTTCCTACACCAACAAGATCTTGAGCAACTTTCAGAAGGAGAGATAGCATATACAGTATGTATGTGCGTCAGGATACTCCTGATACTGAAGAATAGTCTCACTACACTTGAACATCAGGAAATGCTGACACACATAGGATCGCCAAGAACAGCGGGGCTGAACCGAATGCAAACCGTTAAAGTTTCGCGCGCCGCCTTGGAGCCTCAAAATAGCAGGGGTTTTTTTCTTTAGTCCTATTAGAACTGAGAGAACTGCAAAATACTGTTCTTATGCACATTCAGATGAGCATCGTACTTCGTAAATCAAAGTTATGGTAAAAATTAAAATAAGGCGTTTTATTTCTTATTAATTGCGAGCATGCAGAATTCTGGACATTCTTGGCATTTGATTGGGTGTTGTTGTGGGCTGTATTTTGCTATATCTGACCATGGTCTAGGCAATTGCCGCCAAAACACATTTGGCTGTTGGCATTAGTCTTTTGTACTGTGTTTCTTATCTTTAGTATGTTTTTACTTTCTTAGAGAGCTTGAAACATTTCAGTGTGTCCTTCATTTAACTATCGTGGAATTCGGTTAGTCGTCAGCAAACCAATTAAATGATTTCTGTATAGGTTTTAGGCCTATAGTCTGTAACCTTAAAAGTTAGTCGTGAAATGGATGGCTCTTCATCCGCAGGTCAAGGGTTTGATTCCGGCTCCGTGCAGTTTTCTGATTAAAGTTACCTTGGTCACATGGGAGAGGAGTGACTCTACCAAACATCACCGGTTTTCTTCGGGTACTCTATTTTCCTCCTTTAGTAACACTGCACCCATGAAGGATGGCCCTTACTGGACCTCTAGGGAAAACAGTGTAGTTTAGCTGATAGGGTTATCCAGTATAAATAAAAGAACTCTGCTTTACTTTACTAATTACAAGTTTCTTAGTAGCGTCCTAATGGAGGAAGCGTTTTGTGTTTTTCAGAACTGCAGTGAACGAAGTTCAAAACTTGCATTACCTACCTCGAACGTCTGCTCCGAGAGAATCTATGGCGGAAGACCGAACGCGGTGTCATGCTGACCATGTTGGTCAAGGTTTTGACCGATCAACGACTGCTGCTGTGGCAATCCTGAAAGCTGTACACCCTGCTAAGAATAGTGGGTAGGTAATGTTTAATATTAATATGCGTATAAAATAGTTTTAACTTGAGGGATTCCATCAAAGATATGAAGGAAGATATTTCGAGCGAAAGTTATCTTATCCATTTCATTGAAAGTATTAAGGAATTTGAAACGAATTATATCCGACAATATTTTATGCCATTTAGACAAACTCTTGAAATATTGAAAATAGGTGTTGAGAATTCTCTCTCATATTTCATTTCATCTTTAAAATACTTGTGGCGCTTTCTTTTGGGACTACTCTAGAATAGGAATAGACGCGATCGCGACTTCTTGGGACCTATTCCATTTAAAGTATCAATGAAATTGTGTTTTTATTACTCTGGTTTTTGAGGCATAAATTGCCGAGAGCAAAAAATTTGCAGATTTCGTCAAAACACGTAGAATTTTGTTTCTGTAATCAGAATAGTCGGAACAGGACCTAAAGAATGCACCCTCAGATTTATCAAAGAATAGGGAGCTTAACCCTGTAGCTTTCAACTGCGTGTATGCGCGAGATTTAATGTATGCAAATTGGATGCTTAAACAGATTTCAATAGATTTTCAAAAGGATTTTGAACAGATTGAATAATTTATCATTTGAACGGTGTAAGGAAAGGGTTAAAAGGGATTTAACTTTTTACGTTTTAAAATGAAATCACCAACGCGAAAACACCTAATTTGTCGTTCTAGATTTTCGTGGCTCAGAAACGTCACTTTCTTATACTCTGTAGCTCCCTATTACTCACCTTACCTTTACTTACTGAAAAAAAATCTATATACTTGAGGTTATTCAACCAAATTATCTAAAAGTTTGCACATTGCCGCCGTTTATGAACTTGATGACAACAAATAGCTTAATGCAAGTCATATTCCAGAATCCTCTGCCAACTGATTTTTTCCAGTAAATGAAAAGTGAATGCAATTCCGAATATAGTCGTTTTCGTTAAGTCTGAAGATGACTTAGATGAAGTCAAAAATTCACTCTTAAAAATTAAAGAATTATGAACTGAATTGAACTAATTTTGAATATGCACACTGTATTCAGAATTGTATTTATTCTGCATTTCATTGCATATTGTTTTGCTCAACTTTTATTGCGAAATGTTATAAGTAATCTCAAAGAAGTTTAAATATCTCAACAAAAAGTTACATATCCAAAGATCTTCATTCGCTATTTTTAATGATTTATGCGCATGTTCATATGGTACGAAACAAGCTTTTGACAAACTAATGGACCTTTTGTATCATAGCAAAAACGACAATGCATTGTGATAGTTGGGTAATGATTCACTTCGAAAGGAAATGGCGGCCGGCAATCGAGTGTTTTGCTTACAAGTTTTGGAAACAGATTTTGGCAATAGTTTCTCACTGGATAGCGGGACTTAAGATACTGGACAGCACTGAAACATGTCGAACCGTATACTAAAATAAATACAAGATGATCACTAGCTTTTTTGTTGAGAAATTAGATTTAATGTAAGTACAAAGTCCATTCTGTTCGAAAAGGAACATGTTTTATGGAAGGACCACTGAACCGTTTTTTTGTAAGTAATTAGAGTCAGTTGGCTAAGCTGATTGAAAGACTTTGTAACACAAGTGTGCTTTAACCTTCCCTTTGCCAGATTTCGCCAAGTATTTGCGGTCAATATTTTCACAATGTTTGTTTTTTCTATCAATTTTGAGTAGCTTGTCTTTCCTTCTCACCAAGTGTTTTACACAAAATGTACCTTGACCCAATAATTTGTTTCATTGACAATTCCTTGTTCTTAAAAATAAATTTGATAGACGTTTGGAATTTCCTGTTTCAGTTACCTACGAGTACTAACAACCACGGTTAACGTTGTACTTATTTTCTTTACGGAGTTTTTAATGGTTTTTAATTTCTTTCTTGATATTCAGCTTGTGTAAGATATATTAAAAGAGCCAAAGCATCGCTAGCAGATTGCATGTAATATTTTTACTCAACAGTATTAATCTTGATTAAATGCTAAAATGGAAAAAAGAGGACAAGTCTTTTCTCTTTGGTGGTTTTACTTTTAGATTTACAGAACATTTTAAGAAATCAGTTACACTTACAGTGTAATTTAGATTTTATTGTTATGTGTAAATGTTCTGAGACGTAGGGACAGTCTTGTCAAAAAACTCCTCAGGTATATTTTAGTTTTGTATCGGTTTTATAATCTAGTTGTAACTGTCACATGATCACTTAGTTATTTTCAAAATCTATTTAAAAACCAGTTAGATTGAAGCTTGACAGGGGGGTTGAAAAATGATTCGCCTCCATTTTCACACTTTCTTTTTTGAACACTTTATTTCTGAAAGAAATTGATTAAACCCTCAAGCCCTTTAGATGCAAAAAAAATATTATAATATGCAGTTTTTATCAAATATTCACTATGGTTGACACATAATTTAAATTTATTTGTTGTTCAGTGATCCCAAATTTCTGGATTATTATGCACGATCAATATGTACCATGTATATTTTCCCAATGGCCTTGTATACCTTGGGTTTTGTGCATTATATTTATATTTAACAAAATTAAGAATACAGTACAGGATGTGAGTAGTGAACATAAGGTTTGTGTACTGACACTGTGGTAATAGGTGTATAAGGACTCTATCTACATGTAATTTTGAAAATTTTGTTTTTGTCAGTTTACTTTCCCTGAGGAAATTTGCTGCTATAACTTAAATTTGTGCAAACAAGAAATATGAGTGCTGGGTCAAAATCTTAACATTACAGCCTTCAGGGTTTTCTGTCTTGATCAAGGAATATTATTTTGGTATTTTTACCTCCAGCAAAGTGCTTATGGAATTAGTTTAAGTTAACTATAGCCTAATGTCTTATGTGAGATGTCCTTTTCCAGTACTGCACCAGGCCTAAAATTTTCCTTCTGGCATTAAAAGAGGGTAACCAAGCAAGAGATCGTGTTGCAAATAACGTAGCAAAATTAAAGATTTTCTTCTTAAACATGGTCAGGGATTCAGGGACCAAGTAGCATTATCCAAACTTTTATCAACTACCCCTGTTGGGCCTAAAGCTGAGGTATGTGCGATCCTGAAAATTGTTAGTCTCGACTGCATTCTCAGAAGAATTCAACTTGTTGTTTTTGACACTAGCCAAACTTAGCTTTTTAATTTCAGGCCTCTAAACCAAGCAAAACTTTTCATCTGTTCTCCTGTGTCATCATAGTTATTCTGGTGCTGAAGAAAGAGCAACTAAATATAGTAAACTGCATATTTTGCTGTTAACATTTCTGTACTGACAATTTCAAACTTTTGATTCCAAACACAACCTGCAGTTCTAATGTTTTCCCAAAACCAAACATCATGCTTCACACAGGGTTGCACTGCAGTAAAGTTATAGAATTAATCTACAGATTATAGTAATATATAATAAATATTATGAAGATAACCAGTTCCCACAGAATATATAATAATACTGTTCTGACTTGTAATTAGATTAGAGCTATAAAGTTCTAAACTATATAAATAGAATGGTTTACGGTCACTTCGCCTACGTTCAAACTCGCCTACGCCAAACTCGCCTATGCCTCGGACAAACTCGCTTACGTAGGCGAATGTGTCCAGGACGTAGGCGAGTTTCACGTTGGCGAGTTTGAACGTGCGGTAGGCGAGTTTGGCCGAGGCGTAGGCGAGTTTGGTGTTTTGCAGGTTTGCGAATAAAGCTCGCGAAATGTTTTTTTTTTTCGTTTTGCTCTTTGCCTTAACGAATTGATCTGTGTGAAGAAACGAATGCGCGATTTGTGTCACAGAATACGACGATTATGGCTCATATTTTTGTAGCGTGTTTCCGATTTACCATCTAAAGCTAGTGAAATGAGATTGCATTTTAAAATTACATAAGATAATGTGAGACATTTTACGTGGTTTTTGATGGAATATTTAGATGACTAATTGCTTGATTCCCAATAGACACATTGCTTGATTTCCAATTAGACACGTCAGAGTGTCTAATTTGCAATGTTTGTCTGAGTTTTCGTACTACAAAATCTTTCAATCAGCTTAGCCGACGGACTCTAATTACCTGCAAACGTTTAGGAGGTCCTTTCATAAAACACGTTTCTTTTCGAATAGCAATGGACTTTGTGGTTACGTTAAATCTAATTTCTCAACAAAAAAGCTAGTGATCTTCTTACATTTATTTTAGAATACGGTTTAAGATATTTCAGTGCTGTCCAATATCTTAAGTCCCGCTGTCGAGTCAGAAAACGTTGCCAAAATCTGTTTCCAAAACGTGTAAGCAAAACACTCGATTGCCGGCCGCCATTTCCAATCAAAGTGAAGCGTTACCCAACTACCACAATGCATTGCGGTTTTTGCTATAATACAAAACGTCCGTTATTCGTTTCATAAATACTTTAACCCTTGGGACGGGATTGGGTCGTATGTTAACCTGACGTTTGCATTGACTAGTGTTATTCCCGACAACATGACGAATGTTGCGACCGAGCCCAAGTGGATTGTTAGTTTCTTAACCACGTGGGTACATAGGGAAACTGTACGCAAAGATGTTTTTTTCGATGTTAACGTATTATGTCATTAAAAAACTGAAATGCTATAATTTTCATCGTTGTCATGATATATCGTCATCAAATAAGACGTCTGTATCTCAGTGAGTTGAAGAAATATGTAACTTAAATACAAATGAAAATTCGAGGATTTTCCCATTTTTATGGAGTCATGGTGACGTTACAGGAGCACCGCATCAGACGATAGAACTTCAGGCCCATACACCACGTTCAGGTTGTTGTAGTTGACTCTTAAATTTACACGAACAGGAGCGAATCAACGGTGTATGCAATAACCCTATGACAATCTATGTAGCAAGACATCTGCCTTTAATTCGCTCCAGTTCGTCCACGTTGCTCTCGTGTGATTGAACACATACACCAAGATGACAATCGCGAGGGCAAAGTCAAAAGTGTAAACTGGCCTTAACTCCTTTCCTACCACGTCTCTCCCCTTTAACGAATAAAGTCGTCTGGCCTTAGGCAGAGTAAAACAATAAAAGTCCCCCGTGGCAGGGAAGGAGTTAACCCTTTCCTGTCCGATGGGTCCACCTTGGCAAGTAAAATCGTCTGACGTTAGCCAGAGTAAAGTCACCAGATGATACATACGGGAGAGAGTTAAACGCGGGTCTGCACGTGACGTCATCGCGGCCATGTTATTAGAATTTCAACAAAAGAATCTCATTAACTATCATTGAATGTGGCACCAACATGGCCGCTCTTTCTTTATCTTCTGAATCACAAGGCATTGATTGCAAATCATCAATAAAAGGATTTTTTGATCAGCTCACAAAATTAGTGATAGGTTCACTTTACAACCACGTGTATCTGGGAATACTTTGAGTACTAGCCTTGTGTAGAAGTGAAAATCATAGTTAATTTTGAATGCTCTGTCATATAAAGTTGAAAGCAAATGTCCGTACTAAAATGCTTGACTCCGTGTATATGTTTATCAGTCTTGTGAACAGTTCCCCACTTCAAAATCGCCACTTTCGCATAGAGGACCGACAGATTAGCAACCTTATCCTGGAAAAGTCGAAATTATTTGTTGGTTTTATTGGGTCGCAAGGGTACGATTTTATCTGTTGCTGTGTAATTGAATAACCAGTTAGCAGTTATTTAGTCCAGGTTAGATTCTGACTTTTAGTTTGGAGGCAATTGCTTGCAAGAACTTTACTGTATTGTTACAATCCTGTTACTAAGATTGTGAGCAAAGTTAGCTTTTTAGTATGTTAGGGGTTGTTCAGAATGCATTCGTTTCAATGCTTCAATGTGGCATTTTTTAATTTATACAGAGTGGAGTACGTAAACAGAGAAGTCAAAGATGTGATTGCTTTTCATGCTGGAGATTTCTACCGTGTTGCTGAAATTCTTCAGTTGGATCTGCACGAACCTCCTGTGTCACAGGTAACGCCCGTAAATCAAAAAGGAAAAACCGACAAAAAATGACGTAACCGCTTAATTTCTCATCAGTCTAAAATGGTTTGAATATCTTAACATTTGCACTGTTCTGATCAGTGTTGTCAGAAAATCGGTAATTTTTTATAACCCATACCATCCGGCTTTTGATTTCAAAAACTTTAATTTAACTTGAAAGCTTCCCCCTAAGTTGTTTGAAAAAAAACCCAAACTAATATCGAATTAAAAAATGATAGATGATGGTTATCAGACAGACAGCTTGCTGTGGTCAATGACCCAAAGTTGTGTGAAAACTTTATGATGAATTGTATGTATAATACACGTATCCAGAAATTACTCGGGACTTCTTTCCTTGCTTAAAAATTGTTCTTGCAAGGCGCCACACTTCAATTTAAACTAATCAGACGTAAGATTTATGTCAATTGTACATACCATAATCACCTCGGGTCTCTTATTTGTCTAAGGACGTTTAACCCCTTGGCCTCTTGGAGTTTTCTCCTTGGCGAGTGAAATCGTCAGGCGTTAGCCAGAGTAAAATAGTAAATGACGAATGTACTTGTTCTCCGCTGTCAAGGGGTTAAACCACTTATTTCCCGCTACATTGCTCATGCAAGAGGGAAATTTCTCCTTTGTCTGCTAAATTTTCCTAATGGATTATATGCTGGAAATATAGTGGACAAAGAAATAATTTGTCTTGCACTAAACTTCCCAAAGAAATAGGTGAGAGAAAAGTAGAAGTCACTGGACCCTTTCTACGTAAGACGGTGTAGAGGAGTCAAAGGTGTCAACCCTCCCTTTGCAGCTCAGACAAAATTTACCGTGCTGATTATAGCACTACAAAGTGATAACGTGGCTTGAGGTTTTGAACGAGACTTGATAATTAACGATCAAATTCCCTCGCCACCGGAAGATTTGTCGTCGAAAAGTCTGTCAAGCCAACCCTTGCCGAATTTCCACTAATCTGATTTTGTTTGCTCGGAAATTTAGTAACTGACTTCCCTTAGGTAATGGTATTATTATAAGTACTACCATGATCAGCTCGATTTTCTTCGTTGTTTATGGAATTGGGGAATTTTCCCTTCGTCTGCCAAATTTATTTCATGAATAACATATTCATGAGTTAAATTTAGTATCTTTTGTCTACTAAATTTCCCTCATTAACATACACTAGAGAAAATTAGTAGACAAAGGATGCTTAACCTTCAAGCACAGAGTAAGAAACTGAACAGAAGGGTCGTTCGCGGTGCAGCGCGTCCTCCTTCTTGTGCGCATGTCTGCCTCCGCCGTGTTGGCAGCCAGTAAACCCTCAGCCAGTCAACAAGCAACACAATGGCGAAAACCGGACTTGGATCGAAAATACAGCATTATTTGGAAAAGTATTCAGATGATTTTCATGTTTCTTCCATACAGTCCCAAGGAAAGGTAGGAGGTTGATATATTTATGATTAGAAGGAGAATAAAGAAATTTTGCGGGAGAAATTAGCTAGTTATGAGCGGGCTTTGTTTGATTGTTACGTTTGTTTCGTACCCTTTAGACCTCTGAAGAAATCAGCTTGCTGTCCGTTTCTGTTCGTACTAATTTCTTTTGCGTAGTTCTTAATTTAAGCTATATTTCCATATATCAAATCTGTTAAATTCTTGATCCTGTGATACTGGTTTTAAAATTACACTGGTTTTAGTTCTAAAATGCATGGAAGACAGTCAGACAGTTAATTGACAGATATATTTTCGACATACGTTTCGTACATTTTCTCTCGCCGAAAGCTGAAATGTAGAAAATTTTACACGAACCGCTTTAAATAACAGTTTATAGAACTCTTATAAAATTTAAACTGGTCACTCGATTTGTGTAATTTGTTATTTTCGTGAGAACTTAAATACCCAAATGACCAAGAATTGTGATGTTAGAGATACAATTTTACATTTGGCCCGGACAGTTGGCCAAGACGAACTTTAGGAGCTGCAATACTGGATCTTTGTACGTTATCTTGTGCAGAAATGCCTGGAAAGAATATATTTTATTGATTATTTGTTTTAAGTTTCAGTGTTTGATTGACTAATTTGTCCAGGAAGCTTGCAAAATGTTCCCGTTTGAGTACGTCGTCGTGGGAGTATATCGAATATAGTGCAAAATTCAAAATCATCACAGAGATCGAAACTCAAAATTCATTCTACAATCTATTTTTAAACGTTCCGTGGTTACTGGAGTTGAACATAACACCAGATAACTGTATTGTCCTGTAATAATTTAAAATTGTTATTGCATATTTTGTTATCTAATGCATGTTTCCCAGTCTTCATCCAGAGACCGTACTCTGAATTGCACTTGTAATCACAGATTTGTACCAAGAGAAGTTGCAAAATTTCTGATTTAAATAATTGCCCAGTAAAGTAAAGGGGATGTGGCTGACCATTTTAGATTATCCCATGATGAGATGTCTCAAATACCTTTGATTCTGCCTTTCTCATACCGCTGAAGAAAAAACCTGTCAAATCTTCTCAGAACTTTTGTTTCTACATTATTCACGATTCAATCTGCTGTTTTTATTATGATATTTTAATTTGTACTAATTACCACTAATTAAAAAGAGCATTTGTAGTGTTTGGCTGTTACAATATACTGATGAGTAAATTAGAAAATTAAGAACTAGGGATTCCATTTTGAGCCCAAATCGCTATTTGATCTTTTACATAAAAGTATAACTTCAAGGCAGAAACATAAATGCTACTGCACTTCTGCACCCACAATTCTTGTAATTAAACCTACACATTGCAGAGAGAGATGAAAGCTCAAACATCAAGGAGAATGCCATTGTGTATTTTTCCAATTATTTGTTGCAAATGTTTATAAAGATCTACAGCTGTTCATATGTATGGGAGCACTTGTATGAACCAACGTAGGCAATAACAGGAAGTTCCTGTGCTATTTCAAGTTATATTAGCAAGGGATGTATTTCGGAGGCTTTCGTGTCCGAGAAAATACTTAAGATACATCCTTCAGGTGGAAGATAGGTTTATTCTGTACTTTTCAGTTCAAACAAGGGCAGTAGTTAGGCAAAGATCCCAACAAAGGAAAAACAGATTCATGCTTCAAACCGAATGTCTTCAGTGACATACTTGGTTCTCTTAATTAGACATATATATAGTGGCGTAACGGAGCTAGTGGGGGCCCTTAGGAGAATTTTGCTCGTGGTCTTCTGACCCCCCCTTTACTGGCATAGTGAAAGACTAAGATTCTAATATAATGGAGGACAATGCTGTGCTGTCTGCTGATAGTTTAAATTATGAAAACGTCCGTTTCGTTGCGCTAAATTAGCCTCTAAACCAAAAAGATTGTTTACTAACCTTTCTTTTAGGCGCACCAGCCATAAAATGAAACTCGGCCGCCAAAGGTTTGAGATATAGCCATTCTGACGATCCAACCATACTTTTCGTAGTGTAATTTGTTGTTCACTGGTCGGAGTTTACTGGCTACCAACATGGCGGCGGATATGCGCGATAAGGACAAAAGCTTCAGAGGTTCAGACTCGAGTGACCCTTCTGCTCAGTTCCTTGTTCTGTACCTTCAAGGCACAGGGTATTGCTCTCTCTGCCTTCTGCGTCTTATCCTTCGCATAAAATTGGTTGTACTTACGATATTACTCTATCCGCAATCCATGTAGGATCGTCTCCACGTAGCACATGCCCGGTACACAACGTAGTGACGTTATTTTTGCAATCTTGTTTAATATTGTCATCGTTTAGGACTTCACTCCGACATTGATTAAATGTCCCTTAAGCTTCTGAAGGTTTAGTAAAAGTCCTTTTACTAAGTCGGCTTCCGGGTGCATTTAATCACTAATCAACCGTATGTCTTGCTACTGTTTATAATAATTATACATCCTAAAGTTCCTACTCCGATCTTGACAAAAAAATGAAGTACATCCAGGAAAATGTGATAAGGATGGCCCTAAGTGTGTGTGTAACGTGAAATTTCACGAGGGAGTGATTATATTTTGAGTGCGTAAGCTTAGTATTTGCTAATAAATCATCCACTCAAATAACCAGGATCTGGTTCTTCAAACGACGATTACCAATTATCCTGGGTTAAAATTTATTCGGTTCTTTTGTTTGACATGTTCTGTTTGACAACTTCGTTCAAACTTTCCAAGATAAAACGTTTTTATATTAAGTGATATTTGAACAGAAAACTTTAAAAGTCTTTTCCTACAGGAGCAGTGCTTTATTCACGATGTTTTCTCTAATCCGGAGTTAAGCTAATCGCCGTGTAAACAACCGGGTCCAGACGTTTCACTATACACCAAGGGAACAACTTATCTTTTGGTAACGCTATCTGTTGCTTTTCAGTGTGTAACCTGGGTAGACGAAGCAAAGCTAAACCAGCTCCGCCGTGAAGGTATCCGCTACTCAAGAATCCGGCTGAAAGACAACGATATTTATTTCATTCCTAGAAATGTTATTCACCAGTTTCAAACCGTATCGGCTTGTGGGAGTATTGCTTGGCACCTCAGACACAGGATGTATTATTCAAAAGACGACAGCAAAGAGATATAGTGGAAGGTACATCTGAAGTCGATCTGAAGTGTGCTAGGCGCAGTAGAGGACAAGAGGTCTTTTTTATTCTGTATATAGTCTGTACGCGAGTACCAGTGCAATTTGTTTAATTATATTGAGAGTTATTTAATCTATTAGAAATGCATAATGTATTTATGAGAAACCTTAAAGGTAAAGCTCTATATCTAGAACGTTTTTATTATATCAATACAGCGAACCAGTATACATTATAAAGAGTGTAATGTATTATTAATTAATATTTCCTGTACGTATACAATTACCAAGGTGTCTGTTGTGCACTGTGTTTTTCAACCTGTCTCAATAATGTATTAATCTATATTTCAATAAATAATATATTATTCACCTATAAACAAAGTTTGTACCCATCTTGTTAGGGACTTTATAAGCTAGCTTCGATTGTGACAGTATATGAAGTGCCAATATAGTCAAAATAATTGCCGATTTGGTTGAAAGAACAAAGCAAGAGAAATACAAAAACAAAGCGAAGGACAAAAGAAAATATTCAGTCGTTAATGGATTACGCAGAAATCGTACATATATGTACGATTGCCGGTTAAAGGGTTAATACCTTTTTTTTTTAATTTGTTTTGTTTTTTGTTCTCCCCTTGTTCCTGTTTTTTTCTCTCATTTTCCCTTTTGTTCTCGGTATCCTATATACAGGACACTTGGCGTTAAAGGGATAATCCGCATTAACACACGAAGAAATTGATGAAACAACCAAAAAATTTTGCTGAACTTTCAATAACGAACCGTTATTAATACGCGAAACAATGACAAATTCAACACACAGAGACGTACGAGTCAAAGTATACCCAGCACGGCTGCAGATTGCCACTAGCTATCGGATTATGTCCAGATATAACTTTGGCATCATTTCCTGGTGGTTTTATCTTTATGCCTTGAGGTGGGTGCTGAGGCAGAGACGGCTAGGTGAACTCGGCTTCAGCCGAGTCCGCCATGTTTTGTTGATAACTTGCAGTCATAAGAATTGTTTGAAACATTCATACATAACAGTGTACATAAAGTGCATGTACCCCGTTGCAGTCGGCAGATTGGGGACACTACAGGGGTGATTGAATGAATTTGCAAGCTTCAGGATTATTCAAAATTGTTTAATTATTATATTTTCCACCAGCGTGATTGAAAACCTCTAAATCTCGCAAAAAACCATTGTTTTTACTCATTCTTTTGACATTTCCCTGAAAAATTATTATTTTATTTTTAAAATTATTTTCTAAAATACTTTTTAAGTTTCAAAAATCACAAAAAAATCCGGATTTTTATAACTGGACCTATTTCAGACATGTTCTGCGCATTGCTGCTGGAGCTCGGTGGCTCAGCATTCTGCCTTATGATGCGAGGGAATCTGGGGGCGAGTTTGAGTCAGTGAAACCCATATATAACTAGAGCGATATCTTCCGACCCTTAGATGAAGCCAAACATGGCGGACATGGAGGTAAGTTTTGCATGTCATTTTCAGGCCCTTGCGCGGTTTTGTACGTCAAGTTGAAGGGCAAAACGATAACAAAACCGCGCGTGGGCCTGAAACTAACGTGCAAAATTGGCCTCAATGTCGGTCGTGATTGGTTTCGCTTCTTGCCTGGTCGATAAACTGAAGTTCTTTCTTCAGTCATATATAGAACTCACTGGTTTGAGCCTAGCTCCTCGGCTATTGACAAGTGAAAAAAGTCAAAATCGAAAAGTGAAAAAGAAGGTCAATTGTTTCCCCAAATTTAAATTTTGCATTGAAATTTACTTTGAAAAATTTCAAAAAATGAAATCTAGAAACGACGTTTTAGTTTTGCTATTTCAATAAATAAGATATCTACAATGTTGCATTTCAAAATAGCATTTCTGTTTTGACAAACAACCATTGATAAATATCAAACAGGAGAAGTCCGAGTATGAAGCCTTGTGGTATACCGCATTTAATAGACCGTTCACTAGATAATACTCCATTAACAAACCAGTGTTCAGTCGCGTTGTGTCCTGTTAGAGAGATACGATTAAGACCAACTTAACCCTTTCGTATATACTCCATAGCATTCCATTTTTTGCAGAAGAATCCCAGGATTAGCAGTCAAAATACTGCGATGTTAACTTTCTTACTACGCACTAAGCCAGTACATGATATCTTTCAGTAAAGCTGTAAGCGTAGAATGCAAGGACAAACAACGGACTTATATTTCGGTAAAATTCGATTAGTAGTCAGAACAATAACATGATTTTTTTACAAGACAAGATTATTTACAAGACTGAACTAAGTCTATAATTATTAACGTTAGACCTACCATCAACCTTGCAAATTGGTGACACCTTGGAGGTATTCTATTTGTCTTGGAAAATTTCACTCGAAATAGATGCGTTGAAAACTTTTGAAAGCGGTTCTGATATAATGTAAGGTATATTTTTGAAAATACTACATGGAATTTTTTCCAATCTCGAGGCTTTGTTTGAAAAATTTGCATATATAAAACGTTTCGTCGTTTGTTTCATAAAACTTATAGAATAATAATAATAATAATAATAATAATAATAATAATAATAATAATAATAATAATACTGATAATAATAATAATAATGCTGATTTAATAATAATAATAATCATAATTTGATAATAATAATAATAATAATAATAATAATAATTTGAAACCAGAAACTGAGGCCCTAATTTGTGCAGCACAGGAACAGGCGTTGAGGACAAAATATGTGAAGAACAAG
>JBAHVQ010000040.1:657019-679181 GCA_036872915.1 Nanipora kamurai
TAAGTAAGTAAGTAAGTAAGTAAGTAAGTAAGTAAGTAAGTAAGTAAGTAAGTAAGTAAGTAAGTAAGTAAGTAAGTGAATAAGTAAGTAAAGTAAATAAGTATGTAACGAAGAATTAACGTTTTCGATCCTATAATCTACTTGAACCTGCCGGTCGCTGGGCATCAAAGTCATTAATCCTTCTTATTCTGAAAATTGGCCTTATTGATACGTCTCAAAACGACCTTCCAGGAAAATTTTTCAATTTAGGATCCTCGAAAACTCTCCACAATGCACTTGCTGGCCAAAATATTCCACAGAATACACAATTTTCACGAAAAAATGCAACATGTTGTTGAAACAAGAATATACTTCCCATCAGTGGAGGCACGGCCCCTTGGTGACGCCCCTGCATTCAAACGTTAACATTATCAAACTATATGAATTCAAATCAATCTTCCGGGGGTATCCTGCTGTTATCATCCTTCCTGGTTTCATTGACATCGTAGTGTATCTTCATCCGTGGGTGAATTGTGTCATAGCACAAGAGTGTTGTCAGAGATGATCACTTCCTATTAGTTTTTATTTATATTCCGATATGAAATCATAAATTAACCAAGAGACATCGTACTTTATTTTTTCCAACATGATTATATCACGCGGGCAACGCTCAAACGTTACTGTCTTTGTTCGGATTTGCCATACGAGTTCTTGAATGCCTATATCTTCGTATTTATTATCGAGTCACGGTTGAGATTTGCGGAGGATTTCGAAACCTTCCATATACCAATGTCTCAACAACGAGTAGAGTAATCTCTGCCTTTAACAATGGAAATTTGGAAAGCAACAGAAGGTGCAAAATACGGAATAGGTATGGCGATAACTTACTCTGTCTTTGGAAATTGCTTTATGAGATTCGTCACAACTCACATCACACTTCATGGATAAGCGTACGAACATGTTACATGTTTAGTGTTTTCTTTTTTTCGCTTTCGTCAGCCATATACAATTTTGATGGTAACGTTACCTACGGTTTGCCACTTGATATCGGGGACGCAGTACAGATATTCGAAGCGTGTGCAGGTATGAAGAATGGTCATCACAAATCTTAAATCTTCGTTATAATATGTTTAGTATGCATAAGATATAATGCAGATGGGAATGGACGCGTCACTCGGTCTTCTTGTGTGTTTATATGATTTTAAAAGAACTGCCTGTTTTGTGTATGAGTGGTCTCGGTTATAGTGGTACTTCCAGGTATGGGCCAATTTATCGATCGCTGGAATGTAAGCTGGGAAGCGAGTTCATTTACTTTCAATGAGACTCTTTAGTTACACCTGTTGAAATGGGCGCGATAATCTATGAAATATCTTTAATGCTTCTGAAATGGAAGTTTATACGATCAGATGACAGAGTAAAATTTCATTTCAGAGCTCCTGTAACGCGATCTACATATGCTTGTATACTTGTGTGGTAACACGAGTTCCTTGTACTTCCTGTGTCGACAATTTTGTTGTACTAGATGTTGCAAATTTAATGTACTTTATGTTATTAATTCAAAATTTTAAATAAAACTGTCATATTAATTTTTGTCCCGTGAGATGTAGCACCTTGCCTCTGGCGACTAGAAAATTTCAACGACATAATGTTATTTTGAGGTTCGGTTTGTGAACAAATCTTTGAACTTGACAAGGAGATGACAAATGGACAAGCAGCAGATAAAATGTTTGCAAACATTGTCACAATTTTAAAGCAAACTACAAAAAATTAGCTGTTAAATACATGTATGTGGTGTTTCGCGTAACTGTTTTCTGCTGATGACGGACAACGGCTATAATAGACTAATATACAGTATAACTCAGTGATGGCAAGAGTAACTGATTGCGACATAATGTACTTAAAATGAGGCGACAAAATAATCAATCATGATGGTTTATCTTGATCAACTTTGGCATGTATTTTTATGGTTTTAAGCTCTTTGTGATGGTAAGGGTATGTACAAAGATGACTGAATTATAACCAGTTGAAAGAGAAAGTGAATGTACTGAAAAGCAGCATGTTACAAAGTTTGGAAATGGAGTACATCTCCATTTCCATGGGGAGTACATCTCAAGTTTTGCTTTCTTGACACCAATACAAAGAATGGTTGTTAATAGATGTTTTATATAATTCTAGTTATCAGTTACTTAAATGCATGCAGCTCTCATAGAATATGGAACTACAAAGTGATGCATACGCACATTGTATGTGGAAACAAATTCAGCTTTCTTAAATGTTGATACATACAGGTAATTGTCCCTGTCACAGTTATTAGTATTATACTGGAAAAACAAACTGGTATGAGGTGGTACTGTATTCTTGATAATAATGCTTCAGCTAATATTGCTGTTGAGAAATAGTGGTGGAAAAAGACTGTCAGGCCTTATTGATAATCTGTAAAATGTCATGGCAAGAACAACATACTGTAAACAAGAAATGTGATTTACTATTTAAGGCATTGTACAATTTGAATTTATTTTAATCTTAATGTAATTAAGGACCAAACTTTGTTATTTAATAACAACCTAGCAACAATTTGGAAAAGCATAGAATTAAAACCTTACCCAAAAAATGTCACCTTGAAACTTTTACAATATTGACAGTGCTGTACAAAGTCATTGTGGTAATATCTAGGTTCTTTTGACTAAGATATGTCTTTTTTAGGTACATTTACCACTAGTTCTTATGTTATTCTATTCATTTGTTTATGTTTCATGGTAAAATAAGTTAACTTGACTTGATCATATTCATTGTTGCCTGCTTCAATTTATGCAAATTAAGG
This sequence comes from Nanipora kamurai, assembly GCA_036872915.1. NCBI lineage: Eukaryota > Metazoa > Cnidaria > Anthozoa > Scleralcyonacea > Helioporidae > Nanipora > Nanipora kamurai. The sequence continues at coordinate 659,820 of JBAHVQ010000040.1, forward strand.
ATAGATTTTGAACGTTGACTTTATTTTTTATAGAATTATGATTTTTTAGGGCCACAAGTTTATCATTTTAATTAATATCACATGTTAAGCTTATTGAATGAAGTCTCATACCTTATCCTAACTGGTTTAATTGCCATGGTGGCACAATATTAAATAAAATTAACTGGTTACTTTTATCGTAAATTATTCAATCATATAGATGTGTCTCTAAGTTGCATATCTGCTGAGTGTTTGGTAATTTGCTCCTAATTTAGGCTGGTACAGGGGATGCAGTTTGAAAAACAAAGCTGTAAAGGTAAGAAAAAATCACCACTAGAAATTCCTTACTTGGATGTCCTTTTTTACAAGAACTTGCAGTATTGAACTTAATAATACCATTAGTAGCAATTTAGAAAAACTTAATTCTTGAGAACTAGCCATTAAGTAGAAGGTAACTGTTAGAGCTGATACTCAAGTGATATGATATACATGTCACCTTGAACTCTTGTGAGCTGTTGATGACTGTGCTGTGCAAAATTTATTCAGATTGATGTTGTTTGCTCTGAAAATGCATATTGCAGGAGTATTTGTTGGGGCATTCACTGGGAATTTAATTTTTTTTAATTAACAGAATACAGTTTTTTGATAATATTAATGGTTGACTGAAATTGGTCTTTATATGTATTAAGGCCAAAGTTTTAACAATTCTGGCAAGAAACCGAGATCCAAAATGACTTCACTTTATAAATACTGAGCTGCCAGTCTTGCTATTCGTTTGCATGTCTTGATGCTCAATCAGAAATCAAGATGACTGACAGCCTTGATATAATGAACCACACCGGACAAGTAGAGAAAACTCTACTTGGCCCGGCAGGGAATCGAACCCGCGACCTTCGGTTTACTAGTCCGACGCTCTACCAACTGAGCCACGGGTCAAGTTGGGAGCTGGTCGCGAAATTGATGTTACTTCGGCTCTTGATATTTCAAAACACGATCTAGTTTCTTCAATATCGTGACATTTATATCCAATCTGATTATATCTCATTATTCTTCACCCGAGTTCAGCTTCTACTCTCAGCCTTGATATAATTTTATGAAAAGCTTATACAATTTTTAAATTAGTATTTTGAGATTGTAGTTTGATGCTGTTAAAGTCTTAGGAAATCTTGGTAATTAAACTGGAATGCCATGTACTCAGAAAATCTCTGAGCTCTAGATGGGACTCAAACCCACAACTTTCTGAATGCTAGCCAGACACTTTAACCATTGAGTCACTAGAACTCAGATGGCAGAGCAAGGTTACTTATGATACTTAAACCTGGGATAAGCCAGTTGACAATGACTTGCTAGACTGCAAGCCATTAGGGGTTGGTAAATCTTCAGTTGAACACCCATGCAACCTGAATGCTAGACAGTGCTCTAACCGTTGAGCCACTAGAACTAAGATGGGAGAGCGAGGGTACTAATGGTATTATGACTTGGGATGAGCCAGTTGGCAATTACTTGCTGTTCTAGTGGCTCAATGGTTAGGGCATCTGGCTACCATTCAGAAGGTTGCTTGTTTGAGTCCCATCTGGAGCTCAGAGTTTTTCTGAGTCTGTGGTGTTCCACAGCTTGATCAACAAGATTTTGAAAGACCTTATGTAATTAGTTATCAGACTGTATTATGAGATTGTATGAATGAAAAAATCTTCAATAGATCTTGATTATCAAACACCGTACAAAGGATTTGCTGATGGCGTCGTTTGTGTCCGCTAAAGTGCAATCTAGCTTGTTGCTTTCCCAACATTGGGAGCCAACATTCTCAAATGCAATAATTCATAACACAAATTAAGGATCAGTCCTTTAAAGTTTTGCATGTCGATAATTGATATACTATTGTGGAACATCACGTTTTATTTTAATGCTAAAAAAAAGCATTAAAATAAAACGTGGTGTTCCACAAACTATACATAGTATACAAATTAAGGAAATCGGCACCAACACAGACGTTTGCATGTTACAACGTGATCTTCTTTGACATAAAACCTTTGCAACTTTCAGCCTGATTTCTAATGAAAATAGGGCATTAGGGAATTGTTTGAAAAGTTAGATCAAATACTCGAGAGGTAAACTATTTAAAGTTTGTGGAGCACCACGTTTTATTTTATCGCTAAGCTTTCGAGCTGTTGAGTCAGGATTTCATCGGAGTAATAGCCAACGGCTCGTTGGCGTTAGGTCATGTCATATAAACGAAACAACTAGTTGTTGAAAAAATATGCAAGAAAACATAAAAGTTAAATTTTAATTAACTAAAGCTTGGCGATAAAACGTGGTGTTCCACAAACTTCACATGGTTTATCATGCCGTCACCATGAAAACTTTGAAAGAATCACTCGAGAGAGGTGTTCGTCCTTTATCCGAACATCTTGATCTATGTCTTCGTCTCGTTTTTTCAATTCGCTTCTTGGTGTTTGAATGTCGGATTACACATTTCTTTTTCTATAACTTGATGAATCTATAATATGAAGGGCAATGTTGTGCAACAATTTCTTGACGTTCAGTTGAGTTATAGTGTCATTACATCACAGAAGTAGAGTGCTGCGTAGGCAGTGACATACAACAGCAACACACTTGATCACAAACATTTTATACGACCTTGCGTTCCCTCGCCCCACTGTACCTGCCAAAAGGTCAGCGAACTGCTCAAATTTTTGACAGAAAAGCTGATGTTTCGAACGAAGGCCCTTTGTCGGGATGAAACGTAGAAAAGCCTTCGCTCAAAACTACAGTTTCACTATAAAAAATGTTCTCAGTTCTCTTACCCTTTTAGCTGAGTCATTAGCTTGATTCTGATCATAATTATCTACTAACTTGGGCAGGGTTGTTCAATAGACGATTAGCTTAATCCAAGATAAGTGAAAACTTTGTAAGATGAAATACTGCTAATGTAGGAGAGAATGTTTAAAGTTTTCTGTTCATATATCGTGTAAGTAAAGAAAGGTTTTATCCTAGAAAGTTTTAACTAAAGTTATCAAACAGAACATGTCCAGTAATGGAGCCGATTAAATTTTAACCTAGGATTAACGGTAAACGTCCTTTGTTTTTCAAGAATGAAAGAAATTTTAATTTATTGTAAATATTTATTGTTTACTGTAGTTCCTAACCCTTTTAGCTGAGTCATTAGCTTGATTCTGATCCTGGGAAACATTTGTTTTTCAAAAGTGAAAGAAAGTTTATCTTATTGTAAATATTTGTTGTTTACTTATCATTGTTGGTAATGCTATTTTTAAAGGGCATTTTTCCAGCTGCATTTATACAGTTGAAAGAATGTATCGTGGAAAACATAGGGTAAGGTTATCCTTAGTCGTAGTTAATCTTTTGTTTTACTTCCTTAAGGGTTGTTTACACGGGCGATTTTTTGCTGAGATTTTTCTCACCCTGAAGCGTGCGATTGAGTGAACAACTCAATGTTTGAACTAAAATAATATGTTCCAACTACTGGAACATATTTTGCACAAATGGCTTAGTACAATCGAAAGTCACTCTATTCGATCGCATATGGCTGGAGAAGAAAAATCGCAAGAAAAATCTCATTAAAAAACCCCAAACATTTCTGAATGGAGTAGACCTACGTTTTATTCCTAAAACCACCAAAAACAACAACTACAATAACAACACTTCGCATAAGCGCCGCTCTAGAGGTCGAGTGCCTCGAATAAGTGCTGCGTTGTTCTTGAAAGGTGCAGCTCTTATTAGTAATTTTGCAGCTATGTGCCGCGCATATTTAACGGAGGCACTTTTCTAATAAATACGGTAATCTTCGTGCTGATTTATTATTTAAGATATATGAGCTATTTTTATTCAATAATGAAAATTCCCATGTTAACATTCGCATGTTAGGAGGTATACCCCAGTTCTACTACAGGTCCATGCTTTAGTTCATAATGATAATGTATGTTGCATGTTGAGTGTGGGAATTAATGGCATTTTATCTTAACATGGCTTAGAACAAGGTAAATCCGTATTTGGTTCTAGTGTGTCTGGCGTATCTGCGTACTTTGGCATTTATGTCATAGAAGACTATCGCGCCATTTTCCCCAAATAGTAGGGCTTGCAGAAAAAATGGAACCAAATAGTCGGAAATGTTAGCCCAAGGACAGCCTAGGTGTGGATCGATTATAACATTTATCGTGTACAATGTCAAACCATTCCCAAGAATCAACTGCGTTTTTAAGCTTCTAGCAAATTTTGCATGTGTAGGTTGATATGTGGTTGCAACATTATTGCGCTGATCAGGCAAAATTTTACTGCCAAACTTAAAGTTCTTTTACACTCTGCAATTAATTCGGCCGATTTCTGGTTTAGGTGTGTGTATGGTAGCTAACGAAAAGTAGGCAAATTTGAGCCCACGGAGTATTCTACTTGCTCAACTTAACATGGATCTAAGCCAGAAATCGGCTCGATTATTCACAGGTTGTAAATGCAGCTTAGTTTAGACAATTGAATCATGACTTGAAGCTTGTACACTTTTGTTTGTACTTTTTTGTTTGTACTCTTTTTCTAGTTTTAAACCGCGTTTCTTTTTGTCTGACAGAACACCTTTGGAGATAATTATTCCAAGTGGAGATTCAGTTGTAAAGGAAGTGACTGTAGTACTTCGTGAATGGGGTGAACTGTGGAAAGAGCTCTTTGTGGTAAGAGAAACTAGTGCGGAATGAAAACAAGGCGAATCAAATCGCTGCCGTCGTGGCCACATTTAAAGGGTACATGACCCGAAAATTACATTTGTCTTATTTGAAAGAACTCTTAAAATAACGAGGAATGTCAATTTACTGTTTTTCCATATTTCACCTAGTTCTGGAGATATTTACAGTTTTACAATATTCAAATTATTAGATAACTTATAACGTCAGATTGTTTACACGATACTTTAAAATTTTTTATATCTTTGAGTTTATTGAACGAAATTTTTAGTAACTTCTCTTTAATGTTTAAATCTATGACCTATGCTAGTATGCAAAGTTTCAAACAATCAGTGTGTAAACAACCTGACGTGCCAGGTTACCTAATAATTTGAATATTGCAAAACTGTAAATATCTCCAGAACTATGGAAGAACAGTAAATTGACATTCCTCATTATTTTAAGAGTTCTTTCAAATAAGACAAGCTTAATTTTCGGGTCATGTGCCCCTTAATGTGGTTAGACTTTAAAATAAAATATGAAGTATGGATTTACGGTAGTTAAGACCACTTTACCTTTGACTCCCGTGGTTCTCTTTTATGCTGTGGTTCAGATATTACATGCTCTCACCATATTTATTTGGAACTGTTTAATTTCGTAAGCTTCATAAGGTATGTTTCATTTTTTAATGCTAGTTTCTGTGTTTGGAATACAGTTTGGGTTTGTAATTCTCATGGAGGGTAGAATTTGTGAAAAGGAAAGTGTAAAGATAGGGTAATGGTATTAAGGGTTAGGATGAGAGTAAGGGTTAGGGTAAGGTAAGGGTAGAGTAAAGATTAAGGCACTGGTAAATATGAAGGTAAGGATAGGAATAAAGTTAAAGCTAAAGGTAGGTACGAAGGTAAGGATAAAATTGCAGATAAGGTTGTACTGTCTTATTGGGCATAAGTATAGGTTATTGAACCCACCGAGGTCTATCAGCTGTTTTATAAGCTAAGGGCATAGCCTGAGGCTTATTAAAAATAGCTAATAGACCAAGGTAAGGATTCAATAACTTTCTTATTAACCAACAATGGAGGTTACCCAGGGGGATTTGGTTTTGATGTCAATAATTTACATCAAGTAGAAAAGGTGATGTCTTAATAAAAGGAGAGTTTTTTATTACTTAGTAGTTCGTAAAATTATTAAAAGACGTTAACTGCTTTGGAGAAAGCTCGGTTAAGGTTTTAAGAACGTTTAATGTGGACAAGTCCAAATCAAAGTCTATCTGTTAGAAAGCAAACTGGCAATTTCGAATGGAGACCTAAACTAGTACAAGGTTGGGAATCCCGTAGGAAAGAACTCAAAGTTAAAGAGCACGGGCGAGAAGAATTCAAAGGTGGCTTCATCTGCGAATGGAACTTAACCACTTCTAGAGGGGAACAGGCTACGAATGTGAGAAGGTTTCCTTACAAATCCGTGCTCATGTAAGAGGAGTTTTGTTGCCTTTGCTAGTGAGGTGAGGCAATTGCAAATGCGGCAATTGAGGAACCAGGCAGAGGGCGTAATTTTGTTAGGAATATCGAAGCGCAGCATATAATTTTGAATAAACCCATGTTAGTAACGATATGAGTTATAGAAAGATTTTTTTATTAATTTAGCTAACTTTTCTTTGCTAATCCTGCAACATATTCAGAGTAAGTGATAAATTTACAAGGTGATCTCGACTATATGATAATCTATTTACAATAACAGGAAGCAATTAGCAGAAAAACTAAGTGAGAACCGGTGAATAATTAAGTGTGCGATAAAGTGTATGCGTGAGTGAATCCAGGTGTGCATGTGTCAGAAAAAACATATAATTAACCAAGGAAAATTATCAGTTAGAACAAGTTTAATAGAAGAGAACTGATTTTGGTGTTGAGCGAAGGATTTATCTTATTAATAAGTAGACTCTCACTGAGAAAGAGTTCAAAGTTAGAGGAACGGCAGCTTAGAATAGAAAAATCGGTCAAAGAAACAGGGTGGCCAGTCTGTTTGTGGTGTGTTAGAACAGCAGATAAAGTGGTTAAGGAAATAGGCTTTCCATGTGTTCAGAAACTCGCGTGTGTAAATGGCGAATAGTTTCACCTATATACAATGACTCACAGCTTTGACACATGAATTTATAAACTTCGCGGGGTCTAAATGCAACAGGAATTTGATCTTTAAAACGGAAAAAAACTTGAAAGACGTCGAATAAGTTCAAATGTGACTCAAAGCTCAATTTGAGGAAAAGCGGAAGCAAAAAGTTTAACGACTTGTTTGCGAATCTGAAGAGAGTGTTGACCGGTAAATGAGAGAGTAAACAAAATAATGCGTTTAGGTACCGAGGTCGTTGTGGAAGCTGTCCAAAAAATTTTATCCAAAAAATTGAGAAGACAATTATCCAAGAACTTGATAGGATAACCATTCTTAATCGAAATACTTTTAAATTTCTCTAGTTCTTCGTGAAAGATGGTATAAAAAAGAAGAGAGATTAAAATAACGAAAAAGCTAGGTTAAAACTAAGCCTTTCTTATATATGAATGGAAAAAAAACTTTCAAAATTTGTAAACAATCCAGTAAAAGTCGGTTTACGATAAACAGACGAAGAAAATTTGCCATCCGAGGGTTTGATTTGGATGTCGAGGAAGGAAAGAGAGTTATCTTTTTCAATTTCATGTGTAGGTTGGATATTCGGATGTTTAGAATTTAGGTAATTCAAGAATAGTAAAATATGATCGCGAGATCGAAATAGAATAAAGGAGTGGTCAACATACAGTACCGTCCACGTCCATCTTAACACATTTTTTCGTCTATTTTCGTCTATCATCTATCGTCTTCGCGTCGATCGTGTGCGCATCTATCGTCTATCGTCTATGCGTCTACCGTCTATAGTCTACGCGTCTGTCGTCTATGTCGTCTCCGACCTGGGAGCGGAATGTCTTCGTCGAAGAGAAACGTATATAAGTGAGTTTCTGTATTTTATGAAACGATAAATTCACATTAAATCATTCATATTACCCTGAGGATGATCCTGAAATAGAAATCTGTATTTTATTCTCTTAACATTTCTCCCTAACGAATGACCTTCTTTCAAAACATCTACATGTACATTCCATGTTTGGGAATTCGGTAATAACTAACCTGGCTATGTTTAGATTTGGATTTCAACACTGCCTACGCAGCACACTACTTTCATTTCACTGCTTCATTGCTTTGATGGCTTGGAAGTTATAGATTGACAAGTTTCTCTTAGTTCTCTTAAAAACGTTCAACTCGATCGCAGAACTACTATTGAAGAACTCGACAGAACACGAAAATTTCCGACGAACTACAGTATAATCATACCAGTTTAAGGCTTTGTTGCACCTTGATCATTACGTATAAACACGTGCGTATGTGTGTGCCCTTTGTTATCTAAAAACTCGAAAATGGTTGTGGGGATCACCGCAAGAATACTGGCGCATCAAATTGGATGGAAAAGCTAAAATTCGAAATGAAAACCGCGAAAATAGTTACTTCCTCTGTGTTAGGGAGGCGACAAACCGAATATACGCCACCGCGTGTTTGGATCTGCCTCTGTTCCGTAATTCAAGCACACGGCTTCGTGATCTGAATTGTGTGTGCAGACGCTTGAACCTCCGGTGCTTAGTCCGTAAAGGCTACACACGCATACTACAACCACGTTTACATTGGGCAGCTAAATTATTTGGATTGTGATCGTGATCGAGAACTATCCCGGTCGCAATCCTGATAAAATTATCTGCATGTATAGGCATGAAAACAAGTCGGGGGGAAAAAACCGTTTACACGGAGCCAATGAAACCTGAACTCCATGGTGAAAGTATTAAACAATAACACTATTGTTCGCAGATACTGTAGACGAAAGAGCAATAGACAGCAAATAAAGGAATAGACAATAGACAGACGGACGATAGACGGACGGACGATAGACGATAGACGGACGGACGATAGACGGACGGACGATAGACGGACGAACTATAGACGATAGATGGACGGACGATAGACGATAGACGATAGACGATAAACGATGTTAAGATAGACGCGGACGGTACTGTAGCGTCGATAATAGAGCGGTTTAAATTGAGGGGGACAAACATTTAGCCAATTCGCACGAAAAGAAAGAAAACTGTTGGCCAAGAGGGGACCTAGAAGAGCACCCATAGTAACACCATCCAGTTGTTCGTAAAATTTTCCGTTAAATATAAAGTGACAATTCTTGACAGTTAAATTTAGTAGCTCTTTAAATTAGTAGCAATTGATGATCCATTTGGAAATCGAACTCGAGTTAAAAACATGATGGCCCAGACAATATATTTAAATAGAGTCTATAGAGAATATATTAAAATATATTATGTCATATATTTTCATGATATTTGTATTGTAATGCCTCTATTTAAATATATTGTAGGGGCCATCATATTTTTAATTCGAGCTCTTTCAATTGTTCGCGCGTAAAATTTTGAAAATGAGTATTGTTATAGAAAAGTTGGTTAATGATAATTTCAATGGTTTCATCCAACGGTATGTTTGCAAAAAGTGCATTAATATCAAAACTAGCCATGGTGACATTATTGTTGTCAAAACGCAACTGAAATAAATCTTGTAGAAATGAGAATGAATCAGCGATTGTGTATGGAAAGGAAATAGGGCGAAGAAGAGGAACAAGAAATTTAGCTAGATTATAAGAGTGGGTGCCAACAGAAGAAAGTATAGGCCTAAGTGGAATATTTCACTTATGTACCTTAGGTAATCCATATAGCACGCCGGATCGAGAACCGGTTGGTGCTATATAGATGATGTCGGAGTTCTTCAATTCACGTAGAAAAGCTCTGACTTAACTTTCTTGTTTCAAGGTGGTTTGATGGGGTCATTATGAATCGGAGCAAATTTTCAGGTGTCTGAGTCAGGAGTTGAGTATAGTGGCCATTTTGTTCCAGTAGTCAGTTCGATCGATGACAACAACACCATTGCCTTTGTCGGGTTTAATGATAAAAATAGAGACGACTCTATTAAACGACTCTGACAAAAAAATGTCTCTACTAATTTGGGTTTATTCAAAATTATATGCCGGGCTTTGATATTCCTAACAAGGTGAGCAAATGGTTTGAAGATCATTTAACTCCTTAATCGGAATTCGTGACTTCCAAACAGGGAAGGTAAAAAGGGTCTTTGCCATCTTATGATAATTTTGAAATCCTGTACTCATCACTTTCCTGCCTAACGTTTGTATTTTTTATCACGTCTATTTTATGATTTAATTTCCTTAAATCCGTAGATTGATTGCAGTAATAAACATCTGTGAACCTTCCGTGGCTTCTCCCACAAACGACTGCAGTAAAATAGTTTGGCGTTAGATAGAGTAAAGTAAAGTTGCCGAATGGCAACTACACCTTATTAAGAGTAGAGAGATCTGGAAATAAGCGGATAGAATAAAGAACTGTCTATTAAAAGAATTTCATTATTCGGAGTTACTATTGTTATGTATTTTATTCATGACACGGAATATACGCCATGACAAAAAATGCGATGGCTTATATTCCGTTTTGTTCAGAATAACTTACTAGTCTTTTTTCTTAATTTCTAAGAACCCGTAATTCTTGTACAAGATTTGATGCACAGGTAGAAAGATACTGTATCGTACCCACTACCAAAACCTGCGTGTCTTCTGGTCTCGCCTGTTGATTTTTTTTAAACCTTAGTTTTCGGAAAGTCTACGTATCTGCAAGTGTCAATATGCAGGGTTCCCGTGGTCCTTAAAAATCGTGTAAAGTCCTTGAATGTGAAAATATAAACTTTCAGGCCTGGAAAGTCATTGAAAATCAGTAGAGGTCCTTAAAAGTTCTGGAATTTTCGTCCGGCTGTACTGACAATAATTTTAAAATGATAATATTGCAGATTTTGAATAAAGTGGGAAATTTGCCTGTGATAGTCTAAAGCTTTTGTGGTCTGGTGATTTTTTTTAAAAACGAACAGTCAGCTTCATGTGTGAGGAGACACGTATGTTATTGACCGAAACAATTGAAAAACGAACCATTTTCTTAGGAAAAAAGCCCATGAAACTCCTGCAAAAGTCGTTGAATTTATGTTTGTTAAAGAGTGGGAACCCTGAATATCCTTTTTAACCATTGCTTATTTTTTTGTAATATTGCTTTCTGTTTATTGAGCACATCATATTTTTCTTCGTCCTTTCCGTTCAGTTCTTTAATATATTCCTTCCATCTGGTTTTAGCATAAACTTTACCGATCAAAACTTTCACTGCTCTGCTTTCTATGACATACGATCTTTTACCAAGACCCTTCATGTAGATCAACTCTCAAACTTTTCGGTATAGTGCATCCCTTATAATCCTGATCACTCCAATTCTTTTGGACGTTTACTGTGTTTGTTCCACCGATTCGCTTTTGCCTTATCCGCCTCCCTCTAATGCTTTGTTCAAACTTCTGTATCTATTTCTTCCTTTAATTGTTTCTTTTTTCACTTTCTTCCCACTCTCATCTTTCTTGCTGTTGCCTCTAACACCATATTTTCCATATGCTCTCACACAATTCCGTCCATATCTTCTATTTTCAGCTTTTCCTCATTAAGTTAAAGCTTATTAAATGAATGGTGGAATTTTGCTGGATTTTACCTTCGAAAACAGCGATGTTTTCTTGAGCATTTGTTCGTATATGGTGTATGATAATAGCTTCATTTTGTTCTTTTAATGGCATGGTTTTAGATACTTAGGTAGAGGGTAAGGATTTGGGAAAAGATTTGAGCGAAGGCAGGTTTACTGGCAAGCTTTTGTCGGCTAGTCTAATTTATTGTATTATATGTTTTAAATATTTATGACTTGTCCATTCTTATTTCAGTGTTTCAAGTTTGTCAAGCATTTCACAATTGTGTTAATTGTACCGGTTCACAGCCAATGTCCTTATCTTATTTTACTTTTCTTACTCCAGAAGAACCAAAAAACAAAGTTCTTAGAAACGAAGAAGATCATGAGCCACTTAATGGGGCTGAGACAAAAGATTTTATCTGAGACCCTGACGCAGGTTTGTAAGTTTGCTGGTTAGTTTTTGCCATATTACTCTTGTCGTTGATTAAGCTGGAACGAGTGAATACAGTCAGGTTCCAAATGAACGAAAAAACACATGAATGTTGGGCTAATGGGTAGGTTTCTAGTTAGGACGAATTTACACAAGGCGTGCATTGATCAAAACAGTGGGGGTAGGTGCTTCAGTTACTGAGAGGAGGTGAAACAAAATAAGTTGGAAGAATTTCAAGTTTTCCTGTGCTACCCCCTTTTGGCAATTCTTCTCCCTGCTCATGCGCACTCATCTTGTACATCCTAACTCTCCAACGAGAAGGCTATTAACTCCTTGGTTTGGGTAATCTTGAAATTTGCCTTTAATATTGTTCTGGGTGCTGAAGTGGTATTAGGGTACCAGACTTTCCTTATGAAAGAAAATTTATAATCTCATTAATGTACTACGATTTTCCATCCATTTTTTCACTGAGATATCACAATCCCTAGAGACATCTCTTACACGACTTTTTCCCTATTCCCTAGGAAACTATTTTGGAATTAAAAGGCGAAATAACTTCTAAAATCGATTTTTGGAACAGGTACTTTGGTATTCTTTCTCATGTTGAGGTTATGTTGGCCTTTAACATCAACTCTAATACTTTAACTGTTCAATTGTTGTTACTTTTATAGTCAGCTGGAGTTAGATCTTGTACCACGAGTAAATGGAGAGGCGGTTGATGTTGACCAAATTAGTGTCGTCGAGCTTTACAAAATTGTAAGTGAAGTCATTTGTGCTGCTAATTAGTATTTTCAGATTCTCTGGAACGTTAGAATCAGGAATATTTTTTTTGATTTCAAGAAAATCATTTGAAATAGAGAAACTGGCAAACCAACTAACCCAACCAAACAAACACATCCATCGGTGATCCTATAACACATTTCATACCCTTACAGGTTTTGCGCTAGTTTTTAAGTATGTATGTTGAATTATGTCAAAATGTGACGATAACTGTATTTGTTTTTCAGCACCTTCAAAGTTTAAAGGAAAGTAAAAAACTAGTAAGTGAGAAGCCGGGCAGCTGTGATTGGCTGATGGTTGCGTATGTGAACTGCCATCCAATAACAACTCTAGTAGGTTGCTCAGTACCCAATGATTCTAGGGTTTCTGAAGCGATCAATATTCAACGTGCAAGTTGATTTTTTAATTTTCAAGTTTCAAATTGATGTAATTTTTCGTCTTTTGGATACGATAAAGCTGCTAAATATTCAAAGTGAATACATCCTGTTAAAGTTCGACGGAGCAGTAAGAGATTAATTTCTTGAGGTGGTGCCTACTTTTTTTCTTATTTAAAAACGTAATCAAAACAAGTTTCCAAAAAAGTCTCCAGAGAAATAACTGATTTAAATTATCTAACTTTTTTGGGTCCAAACGCTTAAATATCCAACCTTAGTGCACGGTTTAAACTTTTTCCACTTTGATCTACTTCTTCGAATTTCGACTGGAAACGAAGATTTTTCGAATCTGCAAAAAAGTTGGGCCAGAAAAGTGTTATTTGCCGTGCATTATTGTCACGGTTTGTTTGCGCAGGAACGTAAAGCAAAATAAGAAGTTTAGGGAAAAAAATTTAAAACCATTTTATTGATTTCCTCTTCATAAACCCCTCTCATATTGTTGTTATAGCAACAAGAGAATTGCTTTTAATACGCTTTAAAAATTCGACAATATTCAATAGGAATGTTGTCCAGTTGGATGCACGTATTTGACAACGTGTAAAGGCTTTTATACTTGATAGAACTTATTTCTCCCAAAAGGCAGGAGATGTAGCGCTAATGATCCACACCGTGGATAGCCACCCTGCAACTCAGCATTTTAATTGAATTGAATTGCCAGTTAAAATAATAGTTTTATGAAAAGAGTAATAGTAATATGCAATATTTATACAAATTAAATTGGTCAGTTAGAAAATCGCTAGCTGTTATTACTCAAGGACTTGTGAAATCCTTAGAAACTAAAAACATCCTATATTTATCTAAAATTACAATATAGTATATTGATTAATGAATGTTTGTAAATCAGAGTTTAAAAATTCTCACTTACTAATCAGATTCCATAAACAACCTCCTACATTTCTGCTTAAAAATGAAAATAATTTTTCATTCCTAATATCTTGCGATAGTTCTTTAAAAATCAGTACTCCTTGAAACGAATATTCCTTGTGCCAAAATAGAGCTCACAAATTGTAGAACGATACAAGTAGTGTTTAAGACAGGAATAGCAGTGTGCTATAAAGTATTGTCCCATATTCCCGCGGAGACTGAACTTAAATCCGTTCACTGGCATTTTTAAAATGACAGAGTTTCATGCCAGTTGGGATGACAGTTATCAAGTATAAGAGCCTTTGTAAGCGATCAAATTCGTGCACCATACTGGGCAATACACCTATTGAATGTCAATGACTATTCGAAGACTCGTTACCATTTGATTTTCGTACACTGACGTATTATGTTTGTTCCGATTGGTTGCTGTGTACCATGTGAGACCATGTTATGTCATTCCAACGCTGAGACAATTAAGCTTTTATATCCATGGAGTAATATCAGTTAGATTACCTGTAAATGAAAATTAGAATTTCAGAAAAGCTGGAAACTGTGAAGCTTCGTTTGCAATCATGAGACATTTTCATTATACAACCGAACCTTTAACGACTCTTCACCTGAAAGGAAATCAAGGCTAAATGGTCCATTCGGCTTTGCGTGTATTTGTTGTTCCTTATTAGTAAATTGGTGAATGTAAATCCGGATAAAACACACAGACAAAAAAATATTGTACCCCTTACGTTACCCTCACCCTAAGTGGAGGTTACGTCCGGGAAAAATTTTTTTTTAACTTGATGAAGATCACACAGTTTTTCAGTTACAATATTCTATCCACTTAAAATGAATATATCTACACGATCTTACCGGATTCGATGTTTTTGTAGTTACAGTAGGAACATTAAATTAGAAAATCAACTGCAATGTGATAATGCTTAGAAATGAACCGGCTGTCTTTTTGGTATACTTGGTATTAACCTTTGTTAATGAATTTGTTTCATTGAATATGAACGAAGTCTTTAATTCAGAACATTATATTTTGTAGGAAAGAGAAGCGTCCATGCCAAGGTCATCTCTGTCGATCAGTAAAACTCACCGTCACATTGTTCTTTCGGTGAAAAGATTTATTTTTAGTGCCGACGATAGTTTAGAAGTTTTCTTTTCTTTATTTGACGGAGAAGCGGGGAAATTTGTTAGGTAGGTCCGCCGTTGCAGTTGCAACCACCAAATTAACGAACAGAGTTTCATTCCATGTGTAATTTTAATATAATAATTACACTTATTAAACTTATGTTTTTAACTTCAGTGAAAGATTTTTAATACGCTTGAACAAGGCGGTCGTTCCAGATATTGCTGAAACATTAGGCACCTCCAGAACGAAGACGCTTTTCACGGTAAGCTCTATTAAGAAACATCTAAAAATTTGCCAACTAAAACAAATATTTCGAGCTACAGTCCACCAACCCATAAAGTTTCATGGTACTGGGACCTTTAATTTTATTTTATATTTATTGTTGTTCCCAATAATGTCCGGTTGTCCGTTCGTCCTTTGTTTGGTTTGTCTTGGGTTGCATGCATATTTATTTATTTGTCTGTAGTATTTATTTATGTTTGTATGGCAGGATCTATGTTTGTGTATGCATCTCTGTGACTTCATTGTTTTTTCTAGTTTTTATATTTTTCATTAATTTATCCAGGATCTTGGAAGAAAGACATTAGCTACGGATTTGTTTATAGTCTGCCATGTTGTCAGAACAGGTTTGACTATCATTTTTCTTTTTTTTTAATCACGCACACACTGATTTTAACCTTAACTAGGATTTTGACCACTCGTTTACATCTCTTTTATTTTTGCATAAAGGGCAGATGCACAGCGACCAATCACAAAAGAAGAAGTTTTCAGTGAACTTTAGACGGCCGTTTGCCTGCGGAGGTAATTAAAGTTACTGTCATGCGGCCGACAAGTGTATTTCATTATTAACTTACAAAGCGAAAGGCAACTCGAAAAACTGTGTGGACTTAAACTCGCAACTTTAGGTTTCCTTCACATCATGTATAAACATTGAGGTTTCACGAGAATCTCTCGTGCACTTTCATTTGATTCGACGAGCATATGTTCGCATTCGATTCGATAGCTCAGCTATCAGAGCGCCGCACCAGAAACTCAAAGATGCGATTTGAGCTGATTTTTGCAGAGTAGGATTAATCATGAAATGTATCTTGTTACCCTGAGGATAGTTCTGAAACAGAATCCAAACACTGCACATCCTCATGGATAAACAAGTGTGTTTATTAGCTCACTTAGTCGTACGACAATCCCTTGTACGTCGTCTTCTGGCTCCCAATTGACGTAATGGTTTTGCTTTCCTCAGCAGTCATACAGTGAACACAGACATACAACACAGGCAGAACAACATCAGAAGCGAACAAGTTAATTTGACAGGTGGTAAGATGCCCTAAAGGTACTCTTTCCAGATAATTTACAGAGCAGTGCTGCACCAGCGATCCTCGAAGATGCGTTTTGCTGGCAGCATTTTTGCTAAACTCCCTTAATATTGAAATTTTGCTCAGACCGTAACAAGACGAAAAATTGAGTTTACTCATCATAATTTACTCTGATGAGATATGCAGTTACGCATGCTGAGCTTTTAGCGATTGGAAATTCTCTCAAGATTTAATCGAGAAAAAGATGTTATCTTTTTGAAGGAGTAAAGTACTCGACGAGGATAAAGTAACAATGCCAAAATGTTAAGTCCAGGAACGAAGATGTTGGTTGAAATTTTTAGTTCATTTTAATTCGTGCGACTGTTGTCAAAATCTCCACGGTCAGCGTCCCTATGCACAACAATCACTGACGGATTCAGACAGGAGTTTCTGGGGGGGGCACCTCTTTAACGAATCCTGGCATTGTCGGGGGATGTTTGTTTTTTTTACTGGAGGTATGCCGCAGGGTTTCTTAAAGCATTTTAAATACAGTACTGAATAGTTGACTCGCGATTGCGTTACTTCCAGTCGTATAGAATGACAACAACAATCTAGAATTTAAAATACGTTTAACATCAATGTATTATAGCGGCTAATCCCGAATTACAAGAAAGTGATTGCTCCCTACCAGGGTATTGGGTACGACACGTGCGATTGGAAATGGTACAATTTTTTGTCACAATTATCTGAAGATTAAATGACCAAAAAGCTTGAATTTTCCAGATATTTTGAAATTAGTGTATGTTGCAGACTGGCACATGGCTACTTAGCTCCTTCCCTGCTACGGGCGACTTCTATTATTTTACTCTGGCTAACGCCAGACAATTTTACTCGTCAAAGGGAGAGATGTGGTAGTGAAGGAGTTAAGAACTATCTCCTTAATCTTGCACGCATGTGCATAAACCAATAAATTTGAACATTTTCTGTATGCATATTTTCAACGAATCAAAATTGGTGGAATGAATAAAATGGATAAAAAGTGCAGTAGCCTTGCACAAAAAAAAGATGACCGCTGGGAACACGTTTTCATTAATTATAAAATTAAGTCAGACTTCTTATGGACTTGCAATCGATCTTAGGCTTAGTTAATTTCGGACTTGATTTGTTTGTGACTATTTAAGCTATTCTGGGTTGCATATTTTCCCAGTACTTGAACATCCTGGGATATGTTGTTCGTACTTGCGAGCAAATGATTACCAATGCGACTCTTGTCAGCGGCTCATTCTTTATCAAATGACCTGAAAGTATGCAACTCAATTATTGATGAAGAGAAAATTTGATGATTATTCTACTTTGTTAATGTGATCTTGAAAATGACTTTGAAACGTCGTTTTGCATTTCTGTGAGTTTATGCCATAATGAGCATCCCACATATTGTATTTATGTGCTATTTATTATTTATCATTTGTTATTTATTTTTATCATTTATTATTGATTATTAATAAGTTATTATTTATTATTCATTATTTTATCTATAATTTATTTTATATATTATTTATATATTATTATTATTCACTATTTATTATGTTTTATATATAATTGATTATTTTTTATTTATATATTTTATTTATATATATTTTATATATTTTAATTTTTCGCCTTCGCAAACTACCACCTAAGAAATTTCGAGGTCATAATCTGATTGTTAATTAGCAGAAGCTTACCGGAGCCCTAATGCTAATACTGTGATTTGATTGGCTACGCTACTCTGTGTCTAAATGTTGATAAATACCAAGTGGCTTTGAATAACGAAGTAAGGCCAAGTTTTTCAATAAGAAAACGCTCTTATCCCTGAATTGATAAGTTTCTAGTACATCAATGGGATTATTCGCTATCCATTTCTATGAGATTGACAGGTAATTAAAGCCCTGCCCTCGTCCACTATGAGTTGATATAAATTTCAAGCCCAGAGTCTGGCTGTTAATTAGTAGGAAATTACTTGCGGTCTAATGCTAATCCTGCAGGGTCTACACGCTGTCAAGTAGTCGGTGGCCATCCACCGACATGGGCAGGTAGGAATTCTCTCGTGGTTCCCTAGACTACCACGAAACAGATGTTTATTTACTTATGTGTAAACAATGCTTATTTATCCATTTTTGTTATACACCTTTCGCCCTTCATTAAAGCAAAAGTGATGTTCATTTGAGCTATTCGCATATTCAACAGCACTTTTCAAACTACAATAAGGTCAGTCGAATTTTAATGGCGCTAGCGGGAAATTCATTTACTAGTAATTAACTATTCCGTTAAAATGAAGTTCAGTAACGTCAATAAAGTAAATTGTTTGAACTTTGGAGAATCGTTACATGTATGTGGAAGTTGATCGTCCAGGTTAGTGTAATCATGAGAAAGACTGTTGATGGAAGTGACTGACGTTTCGACAGCCTTAGCGGCGGTCATCTTCAGAGTCAAGTGAAGGGCGACTTGTCTTTCTCAAGATCACGCTAATCTGGACGATCAACTTCCACAAACATGTAATAACGTCAATGTAAAAAACATTAACGTTCATGGAATTTTATTAGCGTCAATCAAAATCCGTTAATAAAAATGGGGAAATTAACAAAATAAAATAAAAAGTCAATTAACGATAACGTTTGGGTATATATTGTATGGACAAGTACATAAAATAGCACTTAAAACGTTGTTTTCATATGTGTGCGGCTGGAGTGAACGTTACAATGACTGAACCAAGAAGGAGAGATGGCAGGAAGGTAAGGTAAGATTCACAAGGGCTCTTGACCCTCCCTCCTCGAATGTACAGTATTTGGAGCGATTGAACCTCAAAGTGTCCGCCATTGTAAGATATAGTCTCTTCCTGGCTCTTCAAAAAACAGTATTAACCTTCCCCTGTTATCCTTCGAAATTATGTCTTATTCTTTGTTCAGTCATCGTAACGCTCACTCTAGCCGCACACATCTGAAAACGATGTTTCAAGTGCTATATCTTGCGCAACAGTTCCCTGTAGATATTGCCAGTCATGGTAATTGTTATTACCAGTCTTCTTTATACAACATATATCGATATGAAAGTAAGATACAAGTTCACGGCAACCAGGTGAAATTTCCGACATACCAAACGCTACTCTGGTTTGTAAATATTATGAA
>JBAHVQ010000040.1:687683-722147 GCA_036872915.1 Nanipora kamurai
ATGATGATGATGATAATGATGATGATGATGATGATGATGATGATGATGATGATGATGATCATGATGATGATGATGATGATAATGATGATGATGATAATGATGATAATGATGATGATGATGATGATGATGATGATGATGATGATGATGATGATAGTCTTTGAAAACTCTAAGTTTGAGTTTTTTAGTTAAAATTTTGCGTACAACTCGCATAGAGGAATTTACAGTTTTTTTGCAGATGTATGATTTAGTTATCTCGACTGCGAAAAGATGTTGAAATCGCAAACTTCTCAATGCTCGAGGCTTTGAGGTGCCTCGAAAATCGCTGCATTTGACCGATAAATCTGGTGAAGACACGTCCTTTGTTTTATATAAAAAATGACTCATTCTAGACGGATAACGATAACTCTTTCCCAGCTAGATTTCAGGCGTTAGCCAGAGATAGTAACAGAGTGAAAGACTGATCCTAGAGTTAGTTATGATTCTTTCCGGCAGGATGTCTTCTCTTGGCGAGAAAAATTGTCAGGTGTTTGCAAGGATAAAATGATAGAAGACAGGTCGTACCATAAAGAGTACATGTCCAATTTATTTCATAACTAGACGTATTGATGATTTGCACGTGGCGTCATGGGGGCCATAATAAAAGAGTCTCATTAACTCTCATTAACTGCATTTGTATTTGGCACCAACATGGCCGCCGTCGCATCGTCTTTTGAATCTCAAGGGATTGATTGCATACCATATCTTAAACCCAGTAAGACATACTTGCGTAGTCTTTTGTTAAACACCACATGAAATCATGGATCAAAAGCAAAAGATTCAGAACATTTGACAATTATTCACCGAATTGGAGGTGAAAAGTGGTTGCTATGTATGCTAGCCCCTAACGACTAAAATGAGAAATATGAAACCTAAGTTCAGATTTACCTCCCTCAATCGCAAAATGCCAACCAATATTAAATTAAACTGGGTCAGTTTTTGATATTTGGAGTTGTTCACAAGTTTTGTCAACTGACATTAACTTGACAGATATTAAAGTACCTGGTTTGAACCTGGGAGAATGGTGACATGTTTGTGGAAGTTGATCGTCCAGGTTAGTGTAGTCTTGAGAAAGACTGTCGGTGGAAGTGTACTGACGTTTCGACAGCCTTAGCGGCGGTCATCTTCAGAGTCAAAAGGAGAGTAAATATCAGGTTCGCCTGTATTTGTATCTGGTTCGTGCGTCATAGGTGGGCGGTCTTATGAGTCATAGAGGTGTGGTTGCTTGTGAAAAGCAGTGGGTGTGATTGTGTAGGTGTTAGTTATCAGTTTGTCTAAGTGTTATATCTATTGGTTGTTCGCACGTTTGAATTTGTGAATAAGTCGTTTGTAAGGTCCCGGTAATTGTTGTGATCGGTTTAACGGTTTTTGTTCTAAGTTCGTATTCCAGCTTTCTCGTGTGAGTCACTGCTTGTAGTTGGTGTTGTAAGTAATACATTTTACCGATTTCCAGTCAATGGGAATGGGCAAAATGCAGCGACTCACACTAGAAAGCTGGTATACGAACTAAGAACTAAAACCATTAAACCGATCACAACCATTACCGGGACCTTACAAACGACTCGCGAACAAGCAATAGGCTTAACACTTCGATAAACTGATAATTAACGCCTACACAATCACCGCCATTGCTTTTCACAAGCAACCACACCTCTGTGACTCATACGACCGCCTACTTATGACGCACGAACCAGATACAAATACAGGCGAACCTGATATTTACTCTCCTTTTGACTCTGAAGATGACCGCCGCTAAGGCTGTCGAAACGTCAGTCACCTCCACCAGCAGTCTCAAGACTGCACTGACCTGGACGATCAACTTCCACAAACATGTCTTGACAGATATTGCAAACCCGTAAAAATCCCCAGCAAAATATTAGTGGATAACCGCTTCAATGAATTGAATTGAAATTGAATTGAAAAACTGTATTTAAACGGGGTAGTTCATTCAGCTACGAGGCTGGTATGCAGAGGGGCCCTGTACACAAAAAACAAAATACTTATTTACAATATTTGATACCTGATTATAGGTATAAAATTTAAAAACAAATTCAGAAATGCATTAATAATTCATGAGGAAAAAATCATAAACGTGTCGTACCTTTATATGTGATAAAGATACGCTCGTTTTTCTTGTCGAATTTTCTCGGCTTAGAAAACATTAATTTTCAAAATTTCTTTGCAAGTTAGCATCTTGAGGGGTGTCGGCTGTCGCTTCATATTTTATATCCGATAAAATACTTCTAGTCGTTTTTTAAATATTACTTTAAATTGGAATACAATCTATCTGCTTAATAAAGTGCTGTAATAAGGAATATTATAATATAACATTTATAGTACGCGCGTGCTGATTGGCCGAAAAGCGTGTTTCTATAACTGCATAGAAACACGCAAATTTTCCCTCCTCGAATAATGTAATGAGAATTTATAATTTAATCGAATTAAAAATTTTATATAAAATATTTTACTCGAAATAACGTGGAAAACTCGCCATACGGGCTCGTTTTCCCACTGATTATTTCTCGTTCTCCCAAACTCCCACGCGTGTTTCTATAACTGTATAGAAAAATATAGGAAAATGTTTTCTATTTCTTAATTTGATGAAGGACCCAAGGTTTTTAGGTGGGGATAGATTTTTCCGAAATAGTTCATTCTTTTGTAGTTAAAAAGAACGATGAAATGAAGAAAGATGTTGTCTACTTTGAGTACATTATTAAAATGTAAGATATAAGGACCCCATAATAACTTCAATTTTCTCTGGTAAAGTTGATTTAGTGGGACTGTTGAAATGGAGGCAACAGAAAAATAAAATTCCAGATGTTTTGAAGTCTCTTTTGAAGGTTCGTGGAGAAGAAATTGTGAAGGTAAGCTTGATATAGACGAAGGGTTACAAATCTGCTGTATAGAAAAGAACAGTGCTGGTAGGTAGCATACAGCGAGGTGTTAACAGCTAAAAGGCTGGTGAACTGGTAATACTACCAGTAAAAGTCTGATAATATAAATATCATCACTATATATCAATTTTTTATTTGTATTATTAGCATTGATTTTGGCGGAATATGATAGTTGATGAACTCCCAAAACTGAAATTGAATAAAAGCTAACGTTTCGAGCAAAGGGCCTTCGTCATAGAGCGAAAAATTCGTTGCATAGTACGCCCTTTGTTGGCATTATCCGCGTTTTAAGGAAGCCATTCAAACTTTTAGACATTTTTTGTATCTTTGTCCGACGTCAGTTTTGTCGGAGGTGGAAGTTACTTTTACTGACAATTTCCCCTAACGACAAAATTCTGTTGCACATTATATAGGTCTTTAAGTAGACTAATTTATACGACAAATTTCATTCTTGGGGCATTTTCATTGGTCTTTATCCAAGATCTGTTAAAGGACATTAAAGGATTGTGATTGTGTACCAAGTCAAATGACTGTTGTCGTGTTTTTTTAATTCTCAAAAAATTCCCCGTAAGCTTTCAATATACACTTTAAATATATTTGTTGTATTTTTATCTGTTATTATATCATATGTTTATTGTATAAGACAAATAAATTTCATTTGTGTTTTGTCTTGTCCTGTAGGGCATTTATGTTGATTTAAAGAAGGCGGACTTTTTAAGAACTTTGATACCTTATCTTACTTTTTCCTTTTATTGTTTTAGTTCCTTCAGGATATCCTTGATGCTTTATTTTTAATATTAAACGACGACACCAAGAATTCTGGAATGCTGGTTTTTGAAGATCTAGTAAGAAAATTGCGACTAGGATGTTGGTGTTTATTGGACAGAGTTAACAATGTTTTACAGCCTAGTTCGCTATGTGCATACAGTTCAGTGACATCCTTGACGACAACGTTCGCAGTGGCAGTTCACAAAATATCACCTACATTTAAAGTCAATACTCAAGAATACGCGATAAACATTACATTATGTATTTTTTGTACTTGAACCTGAACCTGCTCATTCTTATTCTCATTCATTTGCTTATTCCCATTTTTAAGTACATGAACATGTTTTGACTTGAGTTTATGTTTGTGGCAATGTTCGTGTATTTGTATGTTTATATTTGTTTGCATTCATGCTTATGTTCTTATTTCCAATCTTATATTCAGACATAGGCGTAGGAAGATCTTTAATGGTCGGGGGGAGAAAATGATATTGATCATAGGTATGGAATACCATAAATGGAAGGCCAAGACGCAAAAGAAGCGTCCTAGACCTAAAGTAAAAAATACCAGGAAACAAGGTGGGGTGGAAACGCTGTAAATTCATGATCAGAACGGTTTACAAAGCCAGACAGAATTATAATGGTTTGATTTATGGCAGGTTATAGTCTGTCCAGGAAGGAGTCGACTTTTTAATGTGAAATTACATTAAACTTTGTACACGATTATTTGTTTGTCCCTTCTGCTTCCTACGCCTACGTGCAGATATTCAGATTTCTGTTATGCTAATATTCATGCTTGTAAAGTAAATGGTTTGAACCTGAGAAAATCAGTACGTGTTTGAAGCTGATCGTCCGGTTAGACTAGTCTTGCGGTAGACTTGTTATGTTGACTAACTTAACAACCTTAGCAGCGGTCATCTTCATGTGACTCTGAAGATGACCGCCAGGAGCCATCAAAATGTAGGTCAGCGTAACCAGTCTTCTTCAAGACAACTGTAAGATGGACGGTCGACTTCCAACACGTGCTCATGCTTGTGGTCGTTCTTTTGCCTGTCATGATGCTTATTTTTTACTGTCATTCACATGCCTATGTTTATTCCTGCTCGTCTCATGTTCATGCTCATGTATGTATCGATGCTCGTACTCACCTCGGTGCTTACGGATTTGTTTGTTTTCATTTTCAACAGTGGACGTTAACTTTCCATGTGTAATTTGATTTTTGATTTTGCAAGCGACCATACGCACACATTTTGTAAAATAGAAGTAACGAAGGGACGATGATTTTCTGACCATACATTCTTTCTGTTTGTATTTGACTTCTAGATTTTTGTCATAAACCTGTTATTGGACAGCAAGTACCACCACTTTCAAGCAGTATTAAATGCATACATCAAAGCTCACTTCAGCGCTGCACTTGCACACAGGTGGGAATTTGTTTTACTCTTCGGTAATTTAAAAGTGAATATGTGAAAGAAAGAGAGAAAGAAAGAGAGAAAGAAAGAAAGAAAGAAAGAAAGATTGAATCAATGAACGAATGAATGAATGAATTAAAAAAAATCAAGCAACCAAACAACAAATCAATAAACAAATAAAGAAACAACGAAAGAAAGAAACAAAGTGAGTAGGAAACGAAGGTTCGACGGCAGGGTGGAAGACGATGGAGAAAGGAGGCTATAGTAAGGGTGGAAGGATGGATGAGATAAACGGCACTTCATAGTTCATGCAGGTACATTTTCAAAAAACAGATATCAAAAAGAGGCTAAAGAAGTATAGAGCGTTTTCACTTGACACCAGAGCCGCCGTATAGTTAGCTTCTTTTGTCTTGTACACCAACATGGCCTACTTCTACTTTGTCATCTTAGTTTCTAGAAAATGAAAAAATACAAACCAAACATGAAAACAATAATCCCAAGCTCCCACATGAACCAAATTTGTGTTCAGCATTAAGTGTAATAATACCAATCGTTAATCAACCCTTTCGATCGACAAGGCCCCGCAAGACCTCTCCTATACGAACATCCGCTTACAAAGTCTGTGTAACCGCGATTATTTTAATCAAGTATATTGTTCTTAACAAAGAAATTTTAGGAAAGAAGTATAGAGAAGTATAAATGTGGTAAACTGCGTACAACTGCAACACGAAATTGTGACTTTTAGAGCAAATGATTTATTTTACGGAAACAAAGAAATCGTCAATGGCTTTTTATTTCCTGAGATTATTGCTTATTTTGATTACTTGTTGCATATTTGGTCCCTTTATTTTGCCACTTCTTGAGAATATATGAGCTTTTTAGCTGATGTATACCGCACGCTTGATTCTGTTAAATAGTTTTTACTCAAAATAGAGTGCCCCTTTTCAGCTGCCCATCATTTTTTTTTATACGTCTGAACTTATTGCCCACGGAGTTTAGAGTGCTACGTGAGTAACTGTTTAAGAAGCCATAATCTTGAAGCTGTTTTTGAGAAGGAAAACTGCCGTTTTCTGATAGAATACATAGAACATATAGTTAATACTAAATACTGAACACTAATGTGGTCGATGTGAGATCTTGGTATATACCAACGAACATTCGTCATCTTCAGAAGAATGATTTCTGAGCCCTAGACGGAAATCGAACCCACAACCTTCTGATAACCGGTGAGATACTCTGACCATTGAGCTACCAAGCCTCGGATGCTGAGCTGAGGGGCTCAAAAATCGTTTTTCTGAGAAAACGAGGTTTACGAACTTTCGTTGGTCGTCTGATATAAACCAAGCTCCCACATGAATCAGATTAGTGTACAGCATTTAGTATTTCCATCATTAATATCATATCGTGACTTCCGCTTAGGCAGTACATATGTCGAACCAGCACTTTAGCTCACCATCTGAATCTTGGTAGCTCAATGGCTAGAGCGTCTCACCGATCATCAGAAGGTTGCGAGTTCGATTCACGTCTAGAGCTCAGAAATCGTGTTTTTGAGGAAACGAGCTGGATGGAAGTTCGTCGGTCGTTACTTATAATTAAAGTGGACTAATTATTCCGTAAAAACTTTGAGGAAACCCTATTGGCAATCGATTGACTTCAGCTTTTATTTCTTGTAATCATTGATTTCTCAAACTTAATGCTGGGGAAACGTGAAATTTGTGAAATTTGTGAGGGAGTGATCGAGTACTTGGAACAAAATCCGTTTCACACGTGTCGTAAAATCTTAATCTTTGTTTTCCTTACCTGATTTTGATGGTTTGATTTGTAGGCAACTTGTAGATTTGTTGAATCAGATCATGATAGAAAATAAGAGCAAAGATGGATCGGCAGTGATAAAGGTCGCGAAGGTGGGTTTTCGCTTATTGTAAAATTAAAAAACACCTGTTTAGTATACGTATTTCTGCCTTTATTAATGTTATACGAGAGATTGGTAGTAATGACTAATAATTCCATTCAGTTTATACTATATTTCTCACTACGTTTACTATATGCTTATGTAGTATCCATAAAGTTGTATGTAAGAGAGGATTAAAGGGACATTATATATTTATTTAGAGATTGTACTCTTAAGTTTACTTGAAATGTACAGAAGAATTTAGTGTTTATCCATTGTCCATTGGTGATATAATCGTTGTTAGTTTTTCTTTCCTTTTTTCAGGCCCTACGATTTGTTTTAAAATTTATTATGCAGTCATGGAACCTGTACATCAGGTATTGTTATAGATATTGTTGATTAAGGATTATTGTTACGGGAGTAAGGCTTAGGGCAAAACGTGAGCTGCCTGGTCAGTATGTGAATACTAAATGACCACCGAAAAGTGAGATTAAACTGCAAAAAAAATTTGAAAGTAATGGTTATTGTAGCAATGAAGCGGAGGCAGACTTCTTCAAAGTCAGATCTACAATTTCGAATTCTGATTGGCTCGTAATTCAAGATTTCGATAGGTTTATACTCATAATTTTGATGCGAAATGTTTTGAAAAAGCGAAGTTTAGAAAGCGTTTAATACATTTAATCGAGAACCGAGTAAAATTAAAGGATTATTTGAGTCAAAAAGATGATAATGATCTGGAAAGTCATGTATAAAAGCCATAAGGCTTAGGAAACTGCTGAAGCTTCAGAATGAAAAATACTGACGCTCCAAACGTTAGCTCCTCATCGGAGTGAAGCGTAAAATGATATGAAAACTTGATGGTGTTTCTATTGCGAAAAAGTCATGTATTCCGGTGGAAAAATGAATAAAAAAAAGGAAATAATGAAATGTAAACGATGGAAAGACATCTGCTATTTTAAACGTCTATTAGTATATTGAAAAGAGTAGAACCTAGCAAAGCACACAAGGAAATGGTAATACGTAAAAGTTGAACAAAAGAAAAACCCAAGGTAATGGTGAAGGCGAGCCATTGTTTTTATCCGTCGAAACTAGACTAACTGATTAACTTGTAAATGGATAAATTGGGGAAATTAAAACGAAATCTAAGGAAATAAATAGCACTAGCCAATGTATTTATTCGCCATGCTAGTTAAATCATTAATTGGTAAATGGATAAATGACACAAACTGAAACAGAATTTAAGGGAATAAAGCTCACGAGCTAATGTTTTTATCCGCCCATTCTAAATAAAAAACAATAGCTATTGTTTTTCGTAAGGGATTAAATTGAAAAAAGCATTAATTCTATAGGGATGAATTGTGCCAAGTTTAAAAGTGAAACATCGTTTCCGTTACTTGCGGCTATCGTTACCCCCGAAAATTGCTGTAATGGTATAAGATTCGTACCTGAAAACGAATGGTTGGTACTATTAAAGTGGCGGGAAATGGGTTTGTCAACATCAGTATTCGTACTAATAACCTTCCATCCTTTAAATTTCATTACTATATTTATTAATGATTTTCCAATTTTTCCAGGATAAAAAGAATGACCTACTTTTCAAATCATTTTACTTTTCAAGCCGACGGAGAGCCTTCGCTTGAAGGGTTTTGCTATATTAAAGTTTCGGCAGTTCCCAAACCCTTCTAGCTTTACACGCGTCCGCTCTTCAACATTGCCCAAGCAGCACTCTAATTTTGTCATTGTTTGGATCATGAAAATCGTAATAACGATGATACCGTTTATAATCATAATATGGATGATTTTTAGTTTTATTGGTCAATTATCCTTTTTCATATCTCTGGGATCGAAATTTTGATCATAAGTCGATCAGATTCCTAAATTAGGGACCAATTCAAAAACACCGTCATGTAAGTTCGGACGTTTGCCTCCATCTCTTTAATTTAAATAACCACTAACTTCTAGTTACCAAGTTTATAATTCTGATTCATTAATTGAAAATAGAGTCCATGGTTAAGAAAAAGAAACAAAAAAGAATTGTGTTAAACAAGGATTCATTATGTGAAAGAGAGAGGACGGCAGACTCTTTCGGAAAACGTCAATCTGGTTAAAAAAAAAAAAATTGAAGTTATTGAAAGATAACTATTTTAGTTTAAAATAGTCACGGTTGAGCAAGGTTTAACCGCTTACATAGAACTGAAATAAATTGAGTATTGAGTTAGAACTAAATTCTTCCAAATTTTGCCTTTTACAGAGCTCATCCGGAGAAGAGTAATTTTGAATTCAAACAATCCATATACGAGTTGTTTGTCAGACTTAACGAAGCTATGGGAAGAACTGGAGATGGTTGGCGTGGTGCACAGGTTAGCCTCTATCGAATTCTTCCCCCTGTGCTAATACTTGCCCTTAACTCGATTCGGCTGGACTCCTCAAATATCTGTCATCAGTGTACTATGGAAACTTTTGTTTTTTTTGACCTACTTTCTATTAGAATTTTGGCACAAAACAAATTTTTTAAAATCTGCTTTAAAAATTGAGCCAGAAAAATGCTTTTTTGCACGCGTAATATGTCACAGTTCGTTGCGCGGCAACGAACCGTGACATGAAGTTCAGCAAAAGTTTTTGAATCGTTTTTTCAGTTTCCTTGTTACTTTACTGACTTGAGCCTAAGCAAAACGAGAGTGACCTTTACAGAAAGTATCATCGTAGGCGGCCAAACGAGAACGCGATCAAGTTACAAATGTTGAACATTATTTTTACGTACGTGCGAGCTTGAAGTTTTTAAAGATGATTCGCAAACATTTGTCAAGCTTAAATCGAAATTGTTTTTGAGCTCCAGAAAAGGATGGAACCCGTAAATTTCTCAGTAACGCTGACACGTTCTTATTTACAATTTACCGTCAATAATTAATGACTCGGGCCTATCGATTAACGTAACCCCAAAATAGCCTCAGTTATGTATCAATGACCGTGTAGTTGTTATTCGCTTACAAACTTGATAATTATATGTATATTCAATACAGATATTTGCTTGAAGACTAACTTTTATTAACGTCAGTGGACATTCATTTCAATGAAAACGTTCCTCTTCATTCTACAATAAGCTGTCATTAGGGTTGTCATGTCATTTATAAAATTAAATACCAACTAAATTTGTTGTATACCAATTGTCAAAGTCCGTTTTTCTTGTTTACTAAATGGGCGAGCGGACGTCGCGTGACGGTCCAGAAACGTGATGTTTACCGCGTAACCCATGACAGCAGGTAACATTAATTTTATTTTACCCTAGGCAAAAACCGGGAGTAAATTGTGAAGGCCAGGTTTTCTAGTTTATCGTCTTTTAAAACACTGCCCGAAAGTTATCCTCAACGTTTTCTTCCGTCATTTGTCACTTGTACATAGCAAAACACTTGTTTACTGGTAACTCGGAAAAACAGTGTGTTTTCCTCGGAACCAGTAAATAAGTCTATTTCAGAATTATCCTTAGGGTAACGATAAATTCACATTTGACCATTAAATGTGAGTTTATGGTTAAATGTGAATTTACGGTTTCAGTAAATAAGTGTTTAATATTTATCGTAAACACACATAACTGCGTTTGATCATCAATGATTGTTTGTAATATTTATCATTTGTTTACCCGGTGAGGTTAAATAAGGCTGTGTTTTGTTGTTTTGTAGAGTGCTATCTTTCTAAATTTGCCGAAAGTGTACTTGGATCTCTCAACTGTGTTTAGGGATGAAGAATTGGCGTACGTGAAAGTAGATAAGTGATCATAGATAGTTTTCCTGTGAACAGATTTTGGACTTCAACATTTTTATACATTTTCTTGAATGGTATGAAATTCTTGCAAAACTTGCAAAATTTCATTCGTTCCTTTTTTCAGTTCTAGAAATTACGATTTTACTATCGCTATTACCAGAGGGTAAATCGCGTAAATTGCAGGTTTTTTGCAACAAATTTGGTATCCACTGACCTTAACAGGTCAGTGCATTCATTACCAACAACTTGTTGAGTAATGGTGGGTAGAATTTTCTCAACTTTGGAGAAGAAAATCATCATGGAATGTTTCTTTTTGGTTTCTTTCGACAAATGTGAACACTTATTATTTGTTAATGACATGGCATAACAAATATTTTAAGAAAACCAACGTGCTAATTTTAGTTTCAAGAGTTCTTCTTGAAATTGGAAACATGCTGAATCGTACTGAGGCACCCAAGAAGCGGAGATTAGACGATAAAGTCTTAAAAAAAACTCATTAATAATTGATGAATAAAAGTTATTGTAAATTAATATTTAAAGTGAATATAGGTTTGTAGAAACACCACAGTATTTATTTAAATCATGAGCTTTCGACTTGTTGGTCCAAGTCGTCTTCAGAGCAATTACCAGCCTGGTTGTTGGCTGGCGTCACATAATGAAACCACGCACGACAACTGACGTGACATGCAGGCTATGCTGCAGTCGAAAGCTCAGCATGATGTAAATAAATACTGTGGTGT
Source organism: Nanipora kamurai (assembly GCA_036872915.1). NCBI lineage: Eukaryota > Metazoa > Cnidaria > Anthozoa > Scleralcyonacea > Helioporidae > Nanipora > Nanipora kamurai. The sequence continues at coordinate 699,181 of JBAHVQ010000040.1, forward strand.
TTCTACAAACCTACATGCACTTTACTACTATCACCATGCAAACTTTCAAGGAATTAATTAATATTTAATCGATACCTGTAAATCCTTCGCCCTCGAGTTTATAAATCAGATACAGATCTGTTACTCATATTTTATCTATTCCATAAACAAGAGGCACTACCCAAGGGGATATAAAAGTAGAATGCTGCGTAGGCAGTTTTGAGCGACTTGTAGTAAACAAAAGGGTTGGGAAACTGCCGGAACTTAGGTGAAGAAAAACGGACGTTTCGAGCGAAGGCCTTTTATAGACTGAAAAAATATCATGTGATAAGAAGATGACCAATCGGATTGAAATCTCGACGGCAAAATAGTTGATGAGATGTAAATGATTGGAAGTCATTTCTGTTTCAAAAAACCCGTTTTTATCCGCCCATGCTAGACAAAAACAGTAACTTAGTAGGAGATTAAATGAAAGAGAAACGTTCATTGAGTCCGTGTGGGTAAATGGTTTCAAGTTTGAAAATGGGGCGTCTTTCTTGTCTCTTACGACTTCGCACGTGTTCTCTTTGTTTAACAACAGTGCTTCTATATATCAGACTTACATATGTCTGACAACAAGAAATTGGTCTCCCTTTTGGAAGTGGATTTTATCTATATTCAAGTTACTTTAGGAGAAGATATTTCCTGCTTTTGTTGCAGGCAATGCCAATACGATCATACAAACTTTGTCTCAACTCTAGACTAAACGTTTCACCAAATTTTAAAAGGCATCTTCCGCTACCTTTACCTGACGTGTAAGCTCAGTTTCATCCCAGCTCGGTTAAAACTTAGAATTCATTTAAGAGCAGTAGATACATGTGCCATTGGCGTTCCTGTTTTTGGGATTATCTACTGCTCTACGTAGACATGAGGCTGTTACGCTCCAATGTTTGCCAGCTGTTCCATTCCGCATTTCCTAAAATGCAGTGTAATTTCAAGACTTGTTTATTGGCTTCACGTAACCTAAATATTTACATCGTGATTGTGACTCCCTGAAATGACCGCTGGGTTAATCGAGTCAGATAATCTAAAATTAATATAAAAATTATCCAATTTTGTTGGGGTACTATATGATTTGTAAATTTTCAGTGAAAGAGAAAAAGAAATTGTACATAAACATATCTATTTATACTAATTAAGTTTGTAAATAAATCAAACCAGTAAATAATTAGATTTATGTGCTCTTGATGTATTATTTATCCGTTTCTTCTAAATATGTATATTCTTGTATTTATTAAACTTTTCCTGTCCAAGGTTTTTTTCCGGAAATTACTCCCTTGAGTATTTGCAATTGTGTTAGTGGGTACACTAAACATTTTTGTTTTATATTGTTTTGGCAAATAATTTATAAACACAAAGATCGCTTTAAATTAGTGCGGACACTAACGGTGCATGCATTCGATTGACCTGATTCCGGAATAAGAATACTTGGAAAATGCTGAAAGTCCGTTGGATTGAACAATTATTGTAATTCCAAAAATTCCAAATTGATTGATGACGTTTGCATTCTAAAATCTTCTCACCAAAAATTTCTCTTGCTCGCGAGGAAGTCATTTATCTCTGCCTACCATATACTGGACAACATAGCCTTCAAATTCACACACAGATTCGCAAGCTACGCTCTGGTGCCTATCCTCGTATTGGCCTTCGTTTTGTCGTCCGTCCCTGCCTTCTTTTGGCTCACTTTTTTCCGTTTAAGGACAGAATTCCCAAGAGCCTGAGATCTCGTGTTGCTTATAAGTTTAAGTGTCAGCGGCGTAGCTCGTATATCGGCCAAACCTGCTAGCTGCACCCATGAATCTCAGACTACTTAGGTATTTCTGCCAGTATACTGTCTCATCACTGTAATTCCGGACACCTCGTTTCACCAAATGACTTGGTTATTCTGTCATCTTCTTCCTCAAGCTTTGTCTCTGAACTTCTTGTCGGGGAAAGTATTTTAATTTGCATATTTAATCCATCACTTAATGTTAACACCAGTTCTTTTTCACTCACTTACATCTCCAACTTTCTCCCTGTTATTTTGTCTTACTATTTAAAAATAATTCTGTCAATTTGCCTCTTCTTTTCACACGCCAATATTCTGTAAATATCACATTACACTAACCGTTGTAATCTTATTTTGTCCGTAAACCTAACTAATTATTAAGGTCTTAGACGACCAGGGGACGTTCGTCAAGCTCGTTCTCTCAGAAAAACGATTTCTTTGCCCTAGACGGGAAGAAATTGAGAGAACGAGCTTGACGAACGTCCACTAGTCGTCTCATCTTTACCAAGCTCCCTCAAGAACCTAAATTCGTGTTCAACATTAATTATATTAAAGTCTTACTACAAAACAACCAATTATTTCTTCTCTGATGATGTTGCGCGTCGCAACGAAACGTTAGAAATATTAAAGCTTTTATTATAATTCCACAGTATTCAAAATATCTATTCTGGAATATTCCGGAATAGGGTCAATCGAACGCACCAAATGGTTAATCATACTTTTTCATGATTTAATATTCTTCCCACGCTCGTTAATTATAACACTTCTACCTGATTGGTTACTTTTCTACACCTGTCAGTAGATTTTTAGTCTTCTCACATAACGTGGCCCAATTCCTTTTAGTTTGCTTTAAGTATTTTTGTCTTTACGAGAATAATACTGTTTTGAATTGTATATCAAACGTTTTTGTCAATAACCAATAGCGTTTTATTCTCTTTCTTTTTCCGTTTATTTCTGAATTACGCGTGATCTCGAGACTACCTATTTTTCTAGTTTTAATGAATGACGTAATTGCCTCGTGCCTTGCTGTATGCTGCGTACCTTAAGCATAACCACATCCCATCGGTCTATGCTGTGTCAGTTTTCCAGTTGCTAACTTATCATGATTCCAAAGTTTCTTATTTTGTCGGATAGGAAATTTCTACCTTCCTGGACAAAAACCTGATTTTAAAACTTTTCACGCCTTTTTTGTTGGTCAACCACTGATGACCTCATTTTTGAAAACCGGCTGAATCAATTAGTTACCAAACAGCTTAGAACTACTTTTTATCTGTATAGAAACAAAAAGGTGTTTTTCGCTGTGTCTTTAGTCCGTTAAATTGAATTTTCTGAAACTATATTCGACTTTTTCTTCTTTTCAGAGACATGCTAAGAGACTTGTTTTGTTCCGCTCGCTCAAGCTCATTAATCAATGATAAATTAAATTTCTTGGATGATATCATTACCACTACTCCATTGATGGAAAACGAGAGTAAGTCTAGTTTTTAAATTGCACCACTAATGTTAGTTTGATTAAATCTAATTGAGTAATAAGAATTAGGGCCCAGATAAGTCTTAACTTTTGTAAGCTCTTGAAGAAAGATTGTGTAAGAGGAACATAATTTGAAATACCGAAATAAGAGTGTAGGTGAGACCTGTTATGTAGACAATAGGTAAGAAGCTTTCAAAATTCGTAAATAGTCCAGTAAAAGTTGGTTTATGGTAGACGGAAGTAACAAAACATTTATTAGAACGAGAAATATTAATATCAAGAAAGGGCGAGGTTTTATCAGTTTTAACTTCGAAAGTGAATATTTGATATTGGGGTGTTCTGAATTCAAATAATGAAGAAAGAGCTCAATATGTTTGCGAGAATTAAACAAAACAAACGAATCGTCAACATACCATCGGTAAAAGATAGGTTTTAACTCACTGGGACAATTGTCTACCCAAATTTTTCCATGATAAGCAATAAATATGTTAGCAAAGAGTAGACCGAGTGGGGAACCATAGCTACCAAATCAATCTGGTCAAACAATTTTCCATTAAACAAAAAATGACAGTCTTTAACCGCCAAATTTAACGGTTCCTTAAACTCATCACGCAAAAATCCATTAAAATATCTAACAGTGGAAAACAATAGATCGAGAATAATTTCTATGGTTTCAGCAAGAGGAATGCTGGTAAATAAAGGCGTTATATGAAAACTAGCCATTATTACGTTGTCGGTATTGAAACCTAAATAATCTAATTCCTGAATAAAGGAAAACGAATTAATTATCTATTAATTACTAACAGAATGAGAACTAAAGGAAAGAAGACGAAGTAGAAAAACAAGATACGTAGCTATGTTATGAGAATGAGTCCCTATAGCCGAGAGTATAAGTCTAAAAGGTACACCAAGCTTGTGATAATCTTTGGAAGACCATATAAAATACCATACAATTTACTCGATTGAGATTCCCGCCTGATACGTCGATTGCCTAAATCTAATTGCTATTATTTAGGGTGTTGGGACGTATTTAGTTTCAATATTCACGCGTTGCTAAGTGATTTTATCAGAACTTAAAGAACCAACAACGACAACACGTATGTTGGGTATGTGTGTAAAAATCTAGTGATGTGTTGTTGTGACGTTATCATGACTTGATCCAAAAAGGAACAATATCTGTAACTTTTATATATTTTTTAAGTTACGATGTCTTTTAAATTGTGATTACAATTTGGACTGTGTTCCCCGAAAAAGTATTGGTATGCGTAGAAATGTTGAAATGCATTGTAGAAATGCCTTAAACATACAATAAAATTGTAATAACTTCGTTAGGATTGTATAACTGAATAATAGCATGCAAACTTTTTCATTGGTGCCAGATCTAGTTGAAAAACATAGCATAAGTTCATAACATTGAAAATTATGCATCTTTCATGTTTTTTTCGATGACGAATGTGTGTCGTCACCATATTGCCTGGTCAACCGGAAAAACCTTGCCTGCATATTCGACGTACACAATGTCTTGGTTATTCTTTAAATTCGTAATCCCTACCTGAAGTAAATTAGGTGCGAAAATGTACAGTCTCCGGTGACTGTTGCACAGCAACGAAATACATTCGAACACCCGAAAGAAACTTTTCAGAAATTGATGTGATTGTTTCTATTATTCTAGGTTCACGAGTAACGTTGATGCCGCTACTTCTGACGTGTTTGCACCAGCAACTTCTGCAAAAAAATGAGCTCAAAACCTGCGCGGATTTATTGGGGAATCTTTTATCTTGTTTGAGTAAAACGAATAGTGTATGTAATAAAATTATTTCAATGTTTACTTCTAACGACATTATTCTTTATTACTACAAGCTATACTTTATTCTCTCCACTCCTGCTTTAACAGAAAAGAAAAGAACATGTGCACTGGATAATGCACATGTGGTGTAAAATGCGTAACAGCCAGGACTGGATTGCTAAACAAGAATATTTGGCGATCCAGTTATCGGAATTGGTTGCGACTTAGTGACCCAAACTGATTGTAGGAGTGAAAATCAAGACTCAGGACATAAAATTATTATGCTAATTGGGTCGCATTTTAACCTGTATCTTAATATTTTAATGAAGTATATGACATTTGGAAAGCGCAGAGGAATAGAACTAATTCCAGTTGACAATTTGAGTTGAGAACTTTATACTCAAAGGATACCAAGTAGCCCAGGGCCCAGGAGCTATATATTTAGAGATCTCATAAGTGGCCGAGTAATCAGACTGAAATGAATTTTACTTTTACCAGAGGATCCCTTTTGAAGGTCCGCGACCCTGAATAGACCTCGCGACCCATTTGATCAATATTTGTCTTCGCAGCCTTCGCTAAAGCGGGCGGCGACTCACTTTTATGTCGCGACACATAGTTTGACAAACGTGGTACAAGGGAAAAATAAAAGGTTTCGTAGGGCACTCAACAAGAGTGTGTGGACCGCCGCCACCTTGTCTGCAGGCACTTTCTTCATCGCACATAGCGACGACACTTATGCGCTTATATTTACACTGATACATCTGATGGATACACACTCCAGTCGGTTTAGTAACACTTGCATTTGGTTGCCTTGGACAAAACGCGTGACTACACCTGCACATAGTTTTATATTTGCGCTGATGCACGTGATAACATATAAGATTGAACATTTACTAGGCCTGCCTTGCGTTATAGTCTCACACTCGTTATTGCAACCGTATTTACTTGCATTTCAATTGTAACATCCGACTTCACGTTTAATTCTATACGCCAGACATTAGATACACATTTCAAATCACTCCCGTTCAGTTCGTATGGAAGTATCCAATTGCACCGCTCGTTTAATTTAGTTGACATACTAAATCATTCACAAAAAGTGTAAAAAAGCTCATTGCTATGTTACATATTGCAGGGTTCTGTTTCTGACGAAGTGGATCAAATTTCCAAGTCTCTCCTGGAAGTCGTATTTCAAGCTGTTGTGACTGTTGACAGATCTAGTTTACGTGCTGTAAGGAGATTTTGTGGAACTAGTATATTGCTTTGAGGCTGGCGTGTAGGTAAAGATTTCCTGTCGCGGGGGACCTTACCGCAGTTTTCTGACGTTTCTTCCCCAAGCCTCCTCCCCTGCGCTACTCCACTTTCTTTAAACTGTATAAGAAATAAAAGAAATGGGATTTCAAGAATTCACTTAAGCGAAAGAACGTTTAAAATTATAAATTCAGTAATATTCCCAGTTTATGTAAACTGGTAGATTTGACCTTTTACCCGGCACTGTTGCCTTTTCGGTGGTAACATATTAATTTTACTCTGGCTAACACCAGACGATTTTACTTGTCACGGGAAGATCTCCTGAAAATCTGCCGGATAAAAGGTTAATTAGACCTAAAAGAAAGAAGTTCCTCAGTCAAAGAGAAAATTACGTGAAATAGCTCAGGGCTCTTGGTAAATTACGCGATTCTATTCAGTTTTATTTCAAATTAATCACCGCTGGTCCTATTTTAAAAGTAAAGTAGATTTTTTATTTCGCGCAACTTTCGCAATTGCAGAAGTATTCATAACGAAAATAAACCCGAATTTATCTTTTTTATTGTCAGGGTCATTACGTGGCTATTCTTTTTGCATTATTAAAAATGATGACTGAAGATCACTACCAGAGCTACCTTAACTCTTTTAGTAGCAAGAAAGACTTACGGGTAGGTATAGTTTTGAAAATCATTTACAATTTTACGGCCTGGAACACATTAAGGTGGCTCCATACAGTTTTTCGAAATGCGAAGAATGCAAATTTGAGACCTGGAAACATGTGGATAAATATTTTGGAAGAAGAATAAAGCTAAATGTAAAAATATGACGAAATAAGGAGTTGAGGTCTCTGCTGTGGCTGTAGTGTCGTTCCAAAATGACTTCCAATTACTATTCAATCAAATTTGTTTCGAAAAAAAGCTTTGGTGACCCCCATTTTTTATTTCATTAAAACTTTCCTTCTGGTATGGCTAATTAATCGAAAAATAACGATGTTTGACGTTACTCCGAGTGACGAACCATACCGGACAAGTAGAGAAAACTCTACTTGGTCCGGCAGGGATTCGAACCCTCGACCTTCGGTTTACCAATTCCGTAGATTTTTTTTCTAAAAGTGAAAAAAATAACTTTTTTAATATATGGGGGGAATCTAAGAAACTTTTTACGATTGCCCTATTAATTACCCATCCCAGAAGAAAAGATTTATAAAATAGAAACTGGGCTTTAACAAAGTAAAAACTTTGTCCAAATGAATTAGATTGAATGGTTATTGGACGTCATTTTGAAATGCCACTATTGCCATAACACCAACTGGACTCCTTATTTCGTCATATTTTTGAATGCCTAGATTGTGCTTCTTTTTGTTACATTTATTTCTATTCTTCTTCCAAAGTGTTTATGCACATGATTTTAGGTCTCAAATTTGCATTCTCTACTTTTTGGGAAACTCTATGGAGCCCCCTTGAGAACTCATGCGGAAAAAATCCAGACAAATTACAGGCGGAACTGGTTATTATCCGTACTACTATCTTAATTCTAATGATTAAAATTTCATTATTATTGTTCCTAATTCTAGTCTTTCCAGTTTGGTACTAGGGACGGAACGTTCAAGATAGGGAATCAATATTTCAGTACTAAGCTGAAAAAAAAACAAACAAAAAACGTTGAAGATTGGCAATCAATCTTTGATCAAAGAGGAAATTAAAAAGATCAATCAAAAAAGATTTCAGTATCAATCGGTTTTAGAGTGAAAGATATCTTTCCCGCCAAAAATGAGTCATTTAGGTTGATAAAAAACTCAATAACTTCAAAGATTGAAATTTTCAATCTTTTGAATTAAGAGAGTACTGTTGTTAAGCTCGTTATATCAGAAAAACAATCGACGAGCCGAAGACGGGAATAGAACCCTCAACCTTCTGATGACCGATAAGACGCTCTAACCGTTGAACTACCAAGACTCAGATGGCGAGCTAGGGTGCAGGTTCCTCATCTATACTGCCTAAGCGGAAGCCACGATATGATGATGGAAACTCTGAATGCTGAACACACATCATGTTCAAGATTGAAATGATGAACCTGCTCCTTAGCTCACGATCTGAGTCTTCTCACCATTTGAGTCTCAATGGTTAGAGCGTCTCCCTGATTCTCCATGATCCCTGTCTAGGGCTCATAAAATCAGAGTTTTTTTTTGAGATTACGAGCTTGACGAGCATTTACTCGTCATCTGATTTATACAAAGCTCCCACGTGAACAAGATTGGTGTTGAGCAGTAAATCTTGAGTTTACAACTGGGTTTTTTTTGGGTTTTATTTTTAAATTTTTTTACTTTGTAAACACAATCTCAAAATACAAATCAACTAATAACACCTAACGGCATGCAATCCAGCCGACTGTCTCGTCCCGGATTTAAATACTGTAAGAAACCATGCTCTGCCATCTGAGTTCCAGAGGTTCAATGGTTAGAGCATTTGGCTAGCATTAAGAAAGTTGCGGATTCGAGTCCCGTCTGGAGCTCAGAGGTTTTGTGAATCCATGGCATTTTACAGTTTGATCAGCAAAAATTTCGTAAGGCTTCAAGTTGTTTTTGATCGAAATTTGTTTAATCTCTTATTGAATGTGGTCTTACTTTACGTAAAATTTGGTCAACGTTTCCCTTGTTTTTATGATAAAACACAGCTAAGTAATTAACGAAAAACAACCTTTTTTTGGACGTCCAAACTGGTCATAGTTAATCGAAAAACTTGGCTTTGCCTCGTATTTCAGTAGTCCTGGGATATCTCAGGATGTCAGACAGAATACTGCTGTTCGTGTTTGACATATTAGGTTTTAAAAGGCAATATGGCGCTGTAGTTTTAAAAAGAACTGTTTGAAGTTGAAGAGATAAACTGAGCGGCTGTACAGACGTAAAGAAAATTGAACTAAAAACATTAAAGTGGATTTCGGTAGACCACTTATCAACGGCCATTTCTATTTGGAATTGTATTATGAGCGCACAATGGATCCAACTACGTGTCATCTTGAAACTTGGAAACACAAATTTGGTGCATGTAAGAGCTTAGTATCATTACAGATGACATGCGAAGGTTCGTCAAGCTCGTGCTCTCAGAAAAATGTACAAAAATTGTGTGTTTAACTTCCAGGTTTGTCCCATTATTTTCATATCGTGTCTTTCACATAAAGATCACATATGATGAACTGCACCTGAGCTCTTTATCTGAGTCTTGGTAGCTCAATGGTTTGAGCGTCTCACTGGTCATCAGAAGGTTGCGGGTTCCGTTCCCGTCTGGGGCTTGGAAATCGTTTTTCTGAGATAACGAGCTTAAAGAATGTCTTCTACGTGTCATCTTGATGAAATGACGACTTCATGGCAGAGTCCCTGATCGTTTTGTGCATGATCAATTTGTAACTAAAATGACCCGTGCAATACGCAGATTTATTCGAATCGTTATAGTATTACCGGGGGATCGTACACACGATAAGCACCGCTGGTGATCATGAGTTAACTGTTCATTGTTACAATGCAATTGTTGATGACCAGTTTAATTTCCCAACCCTTGTACTAAAGACTTGATACAATAGGGGACAAAGAAAACAACGGCATGTAGGTTAAATTTCAAAAATATGTCTTTAATTCATAAGATAAAATTTTTAGGCAAACTTTTCCAATCTACGTGGCTATCTTTTGGTATTGAATAAATATTCTATGTTTGAACATAATTTTACATACCTGGAGGGGTTACGTCTACCCGACGAAGTACAAACCCTATGAAATAGGATTGAAACGCTTTCGTAAAACCTTAAGCAGGTGTACAAACTATAGGATAATTAGGAATTTGTATCAACCATACAAAAAGAAACCCAGAGTTTTAATATGGCTTCTTTTTAATAGCGCCCCTGGGTATTTACGAACGTTCTAAATTAGACGTTTTTGATATTATTGGACATTTGTTTTAGGACTTTTTGAATAAAGCTTTCGGTGTTTTCACGAATCTTTTGAAACGAAACATTTACTCAGATGACTGGTTCGTGATGAAGATTGAAGGAAACTAGTAAGTAGTTAACCATTTGCAGAAATTCCTGAATATCGTGGCATGAGGAGTCAAGGATTTTCTAAGGATAGATACAATCTTCTCTCGGTCATATATCTTCTTTTTGTTTTATTTTTGCCTTTTGACAGAAATTAACATTAATACTGATAGCACAAACATGTGACTATTTAAGCGATGGATAACTGGCGTATCGTCCCTTAAATTTTTAATATACACACAGTGTATTGTGCAGTTGAGTCGAAAAAAAACCCTGTTTTATCGAGGAGACGGTAGACAATGACCAAGGAATATAGGTACAAATCTTAGTTAACCCTTTAACGCTCAGTTTCCGATATATCTGACACAAAGGAACAACAGACCAAATGAGAAACAAAGCAAAAACAAAGAAAGAACAAAGAAAAAACAAAGAAAAGGCACTAAAAGAAGAAAAAATACAGGCGTTACAGGGTTAACTAGAAACAATCAATAAAGAAATATCGTGTATCCGTGTATCCCCAAATTTATTTCTATTAAAGAATATAAAGGCCTTCCATACAACATCAGAAATGAACATTTAAGTCTGTCCCTTGAGTTCAGGGGTGCTTTGCATTGGCACAGTTAGATTGGTCAGTCCGTAAGTTCAGCACTTGACGTGGATGGAAAGCCAGGATGTATCATATGACGGGAACTTTAGTGAAGGATGGACGTTCTCGTACTTTGGGCCTGATTTATCGGGACGGACCAGTCCGAGTTCTTTAGAACCTTCCTGAAATTTACCGGACTGCCCATCAAGCCCTGGAACTGAAAAGCGCCCAAGCTGGGACGAGATGTCATAGTTATTTAACTCCCGCTTTCTTACAGCACGAAGAACTAATTGGTTATATGTTAACACGTTTTACTCTCTGACGAAGGAGCTTAGCTAGAAACGTTAGATTTTTTTCTACTATAAATTCGACAGTCTATCAGCCTTTACTGTTGCGCTGTTTATCTCTTTTTAATGTTCTTGCTGTCTTTTACTTTTTGATAGTGTCGTTGCTATTGTTTTGTTGTTCTTATTCTTTCTTTTTCTTGCTATTTGTTTTTGTTATGATTTACCTGTCCTTCTACATCTACCTTCACCTCGTTCACGTCTCCGTTCTTTTTGTCCTTCTCTTTCTCGTCATTTTTCTCGTCCTTGTCCTCGTCGTGCAGTTCCTCTTCCATTTCTTCCTCCTTTGGCTCGTTCAGTTGTATCTCCTTCAACTCGTTCTTCTCATCTTTCGTGTCCATTCCATTTTCAAAACCGTACACTTCCTCCTCGTCCCGTCCTCCTAATTCTGCTTGTTCTCCTTGTTTAGCTTTGAGCGGTTTCGAAAATGAATTCTAAATCGTGAAAATTTCCGTTGATCTGTAATCTATGTTTTGGGATTCTTTGGAATTTTAAAAACGTTACTGAAAAAGTTATTTTGTTGTGGCAGTGAGTTCAGACTCTGCCGACTGAAATCTTAGGCTGGAACTGACGAAAGGTGTCTTCGGGGTGTCATACCCCTCCCCCGTAGCATCAGTTCTGGCTTCCTCGTTTTCGTTCTCGTCTTCATCTTTCTATTTTTCATTGTCGTCGTCGTTCTCATTTTTTCTTATCTCGTTTTTAGTTTGGTTTTTTAGTTAGTCATTCAGCTCTAAATTCCGCTCTTTTCTAGTGTTATTCTCGGTGCAGTTCAAAACTTCTCGCAAGCTTTAACAGACAGCTTTCTTCATGAAGATGCGTTTGATTACCAGGTAATTAGTAATTGATAGCACTTTTGAAAGATGGGCTACGAATAGACCTACTTACTACAAATGGCTGACCGAAAAACAGAAAGTCTTAAGGTCTTTTGGTAGCACTTATCCAGTGGCAAACCTAGCCACAGGAACAGGTCATGCTATGCAAATCTAACAACAGAGCATGATGTGCAAATTTCAAACTATTTACGATCTTGGTATATCAAATAAACTGTTATTTTTGATGCACTTTCTAGGCATCATCTGTTGCCATACACTAAAATTTTTAAATTTGCACAGCATAATCGTTGCTATGCTTGGCTTTACCGCTGCATATATGTCAGTTCAGTGCCTTAGGGTAGCTAGGGAGGCTCGTGTAACCTGTGTCCTCGCTCACGTTTTCAGTTATCAGACGCCACTTTCCATTTCTACCAGCAATTTATACCAGAACTAAGACCGCGCTGCGTACTAGAGCTAAGATCGCTCAGTCCACTTGGACCACATTTTCAAGAGGAAATGCACTAATGAAAAATTTAATTGTGTATGGTAGTAATAAGTAGTAAGTACCAAAGGAGTATTTAACAGTTTATTTGGCACTTCCTGAATGCAGTTAATAGCCCACCCTGAATAATACTGAAGAGCATTCCATCCAATTATAGCAAGTATTTGTGTTATGCAGCAAAAGCTCCAATAAATATCGGTTTTGCTTTCAGCTAGTTCAGGATCTGTACAATACAATTCCTGTGCGATAACTTAGCAAGCTACGCCAAAGTACTTTCACCTAGTTTTGAGGTTTTGACACTGTTTCTTGGGTCTGATTCGGGCAGATTTCCCATACCTGTCAATCGCGTAAATACTGCGCCAGCCAAGGAAAGCAAGCGGAAAGTTTCGATGTGTTTACTACCTCAATGGCGAGTTAGGTTCTCCAACCGGATATTCTCTTTGAAACACTGTAAACCATATATATAACAAAGTTCAATCTGTTCGCCTTACTTCATTATCATGGTTATTATCATTATCGTTGTTATCATCTTTATTATTGTTATTATCTTTATCATTAATATTTTTTGAACGTATTATTACTTTTGTAATCGTTACTATTACCGGTGTTATTTTTATTATTATGATTATGATTATTATTATTGTTATCATCATTATGATTGTCAATATCAGTATCAGTATTGGTATTAGGATTAGGATTAGGATAAGTATTAGTATAAGTATCATAATGAGAAAATATTATCTTTATCCTTTTCCCTATCCTTGCATTATTGTATGTTTTCTTTATTGATAACCCCAAACAGCATTCCGACGACCTGATTAATCTCAGTTTTTATTTTAATATATAGCTTTGGAACACCTACTTTCACTTGGCTATCTCATTCGTCTCTCATGAGATAATGAACTTGGACAAATATTCCGAAACGAAGAGAATAAAAGTCTTGGAAAAGTATGTACTCATCACAATATGTATTTAAGATTCTAATTATTAACCAAAAGCCATTTGGAAGAATATTCTTTTAATTTGGTAAATATGTATTAAATTATTAGCGCCATTATGGTCATTATAATCGTAATCATAAGTATAGTTGTTGTAGTTGTTGTTACCTTTAAATACCAGGACACTTTCCGCGTCCTTTTGAAATCTCCCATCGAATATTCCCAGAGCACCGATAATTATGGATGAATTTTTGCTTTAGATCTTGGTATTTCTCAATTTTCTCTAGTTCTTTTTGACAAATGATGATGTGTCAGGGCATAGTCAATCGAGATACATTGTCTGGAAAGGCGACAAATTTCAAGGTGGTTAAAAATGAGCTACGATTATGTCGAGTGTGTCCTCAATCTGCACTAATCTTTTGTTTTATGTTTATTTATACAGTACATCACGGTTGAGCGATTGAACCTTAATGCTGCTATCGGCTGCGTGCTTCATTATAAAAAAAAGGACGACATGTTGAGTGATTATGAAGTGCACACATTTGCATAAAAGTAAACAAAAACTTAGAACAAAGCCTTTTACTCCCTTTCCAGATACTGTATCTCGATTAACTATGGTCAGGGACACGCGATGTCGATCGTCTTTCCGTCCGTCTTCGTTTTTTCGGTCCATCTCTATTCTATGCTCTGAATACCTTTGTCGTTGCACTCCCACACACTCCTTATTTCTAACCTTTCCATTCATCTCTCCGTGCAAGATTGAATATCCTTCTGATATCCTCCGAATACTTATACTCGCTTCTCCAACACAAGCAGTTTCTCTTCACCATTGTTAATTGATACTATAGTAATACGTTTTCTTTCCTGCCACCTTTCTTTCCCGCTTCCTTTCGTTGCTACAACCGATTCTTCGAATTGCCAAATTTCATACCCATGACCTCACAGCAGACATGAAAAGTTGGCACTAAAAATCGCTTTCTTTCTCCTTGCTAAAAAGCTTTAAATCGCCCACTAAGAGAAGATGAATCAAAGGTGACCAATCATTCTATGGACAATATCTTGTCGGTGTTTAAAATAAAAACGACAATTCTTGTTGTTGACGTTGTAGTTTTTGTTGCTGTTGTAGCTGTGGTTGTTGTGGTAGTTTTGACAATTGTTATGATTATTATGATTATTAAGATCATCACGATAATTGGATTATTAATTTGATTACTATGATTATTGCGATTACAGTGATTATTATGGTTATTTATTTTATTATTTCGTTCTAATAAAGATATGGAGACATGAGACATATTATGGGATTCGAGATTGTAAGGATGTGGAATTCTTTAGGTAAAATTGAAAACCATTTATTTTCTTTCTGTAGATTAACTCCTTCCCTGCCAGGAATGACTTTTATTAGTTTACTATGGCTAACGCCAGACGATTTTACTATGGCTAACGCCAGACGATTTTACTGTGGCTAACGCCAGACGATTTTACTGTGGCTAACGCCAGACGATTTTGCTGTGGCTAACGCCAGACGATTTTACTGTGGCTAACGCCAGACGATTTTGCTGTGGCTAACGCCAGACGATTTTGCTATAGCTAACGCCAGACGATTTTACTTGTCAAAGGGAGAGATGTAGCAGGGAAGGAGTGAAGATTATAAACATGTTGTAACCCACAAGTTTTTGACCGTTAATGGAGGAACATTATGTTTTCTCCTGAATGTACTGGGACCTCATTGTCTTACTGTCTTCGTCAACGTTTATAATATACAGTATGTATTCACGTGGTCTGCTCTACAACTATTCACTGTAGGTGATGAATGTATAATCATGAGACTGGTGGGATGATAAAATTTTGGTTGCATTCCTCATAAAAATTATCGACCATACTTTCGACCGTTGTTCAGGAAAGTTTTGAAAACAATGTTATTCTCTTGTAAGGGGAAAATAGGACTACGTTGCAAATCAGAAGGAAAGAACGAAACAAACTCAGAAAATAAACATCTTGTTAACACGAGTTTGAAAGAAGAAATAAGACAAAGTTGATATGGGTGATATTTTCTACTTTATTTCAAGTTTGGCCAAAGGCTTTAAAATAAAGTCAAAACTTCACCGTTACCAATTCTGTCTGTTTTCCCCACCGAATCTTGAGTTAACAACATGTTTGTGTTTAGAGTCTGTTTCTTTCTATATTTTTAAAAATTGACGGCTGGTAATGGTTTTAGATTAATAACAAATTGCTTAATGATGGCTTCTTAGCCTCTCAGCCTTTGTCTATGAACTCGTCTCCACAGATGGCTGATAATTCCTTTAAAACTGGAAACCAAGACCAGAGTTTTACAGAATTTTCGGATGAAATTCATGTTTGTTCAGGACAATTCGTATTCACTCCAAAAGTAGTTCGCGTGCTACCGCAAATCATTGAAATACAGCTATATAGTCGCATGGCTATACCGCATAGCCGTATACCTAATCTACATGCAACGATTTAAGTACCCATTTTTGGTGTGTTTAAAGCACAACTCCTATTCAACATTGCAGTCGTTAAAATTCATATAAACCTATTGATACACTTGTTTCATGTGTAAATATTTCCTATAGAGATACACTTGCTCGTGTTGTACAAGTAAGCGTCCACGTGTATGTGTCGAAACCAACTCGAGTTACATTAACATGCGCATGCACATCCCATACATTTATTGAATTTTTTTTTTCAGTATTCACATGCATTCAAGACTACAAACATGAAGACCTTTCATCGCTAACTCATGTACATATTTATTCCAGACTTTCCCACGTGCTGGTTTACGTTTGCAGTTGGTCGCACGTAAACTTTTTACGTTTAGATAATCCTAGTTTCCTAATGCTGCCTATTTACAGCTGAATATTTTGATAGTTAATACGTATCTTAACTATTTTAAGCATACTTTTTGCCTTTTTTCTTGAAGGGGATTTGCAACGTAACTTTGTTCCTTCCATGATTGCACCATTTTTGGAGATGACATTAGTGCCAGAACCAGGTAACTACAGTATAGTACGATGTGTTCATTATATAGTTGAATGCACAAGTTTTGAAGTCGAAGTTTTCCTGCTTTCCCTAATTTCAATTAAATGCCACTCAACATCATTCAATTTTTTGGGTCACTATGAAACATTTTCTTGCAGACCTCTTTTTTTCCGTTAAATAAATCCAAAATTTCATGTCTCCAGAACATGGTACTGGCTTTTTTCTATATGCTACGTAGCTATGTAAAAATTTAGCTATGTAGTTCAACCAATCGGTGGTTGCGATTGGGGCTCCGGAAACTCAGTAGTTAGCGCAATAGCTTCTCACCTCTTATATTTTAAGTCTACGAATCTTGCTCGTGTGATTGTCATCGGATCATCGATCTCATGTGGAAAGAAGTCATCAGCTCTCTTGCTAAAGTCGCTGGTTTTATCCGGGTTCTTCGTCCTCCCACGCGAAAGGTGGGCAATATGAGTCAGGATAAACAAGTTGGGAAATTAGTGATAAAAGCTGTAAACATAACTAGTTTAATCTTTCATATAGTCTTGAAAAATTGATGTAATTGGCCGCTAGCACAGCTTATACTTGCACTTACACTTACCCACAATTAATGATATTAAAGTAAAATGTAAACAGTGGCAACGGCAACCGATGCATAGAATAAGACAAAGTCGCCATAAAAAGGTCTCAGTGTTTTAGCGTTTTGGTTTGTAGTTGAACTTACGCGTCCCAACCGGTCATTGTGAGGAAATTTTTAGCCAGCCATTAATTCTAATTAGTGTTCCTATTAATACTCAGTGTGAAATTATTTTTAGTATTGAGGAAAGAAACATTGCCCATATTTTATGATATGATGGTCAGGGAAATGCAGAACAGCGGAAACATTGACAAGGTAAAACTTTTAAAAACTTCATCGTTACCTTGTGGTCTTTATCGGTATATTTAACTTTAGCAGCCTCTGAAGTGACGTCCACTACATTTTTGCACAGCTGTACACTCGCTGTGTCAACTTTCGTGGTAGCCTAACGCTCGAATTGAAAGGTCACGGTTGAAAATCGTCGTTCGGCCACAAGTGCTTTCAAAACATTCAGTTTAAACATTTTTCTCTCCGTGAAACATGTTTTAGTGATGACGTCTGCAATTTCAACGACGTAAAAAGCTACTTTCCTTCTCAAACTCCACACACTTCTATTTCCTAACGGACATGATAACCCCGACAATTCTACCACTCATTCATTGGATACGCGACAACATGAGCTTTTCAAAGGTCGGATAAGACTGGGTTTACACACTGCGATTAATCGGGCCGATTTCTGCCTTAGATGCTTGTTAAAGAAAGAAGTTGTCAGCAGAATGCTCTGTGGGCTCGAATTTGCCTGCTGTTCATCAGTTACCATGACTCTAAAGGAGAAATCGGTCGAATTAATCGCAAGTGTGTAAACGTACCTTAAGGATCCATATCCTTCGAGAAAGTGGACCCGACTTGACCCCTCAAAGACTTGGGTTGTTGCGAAACCATTGACTGAGTGTTGGTGGATTTAAATTGATTGGCTTGTTAATTGTTATTGGCTAAACAATTTAATACAGCTGAATTATTTGACATATTGCGTTTTTTCTCCCGGAAACATGTAAAAGGGGTGTCAAAGACAACATCAATTGCGTTTACGTATAGGTTGAGGAGGAATTCATGGACAAGTTGGACGTCTTAGTGAGTAAGGAAGGCATGGGTGACGAAAATTATAAAGAGTTTTTTGGAGAAATGTAGGTCCACATAGTAAAGTAGGTTAATTACAGAGAGTATCTGTGTTTTTTTATATCATTTGAATGCACTAGATTTATGGACGTATCGTAGTGAAATTTAGCGTATACTCAAACACGCGAGTCAGATCGTGAATCCTAAACGATGTACTTGTTAGATGCATGCAATTCGGGCAGATTGTGAAAAAAATATTAGTTTTGTATAGCCATTGAGCCTGCGAAACTCGTTTTTTCCCCGGATTTTTTAAGGGGGAGTATAATGGAAGGGTTAAGCTTATTTTGGTATTGTATGTCCATGATATTTTTTCTCCATCTTTTTCATAAATTTAGCTATTGTGTGGAACGGAATAACGGCAAGCTATTATGTAACGGCTTGAACGTTAAAGTTTAATTGGTTCTTTTGTAGCTCTTGAGCTTAGTTTCTATACGAGCGCTATAGTCGCTCAAAAAATGAACCCAGGGATCACAATAGTCAAATGGAAACCGTGCGCTCAAGGATCCTAATGATCGCAACGATTGTAGATTATGAATAAGAGGGTTACACTCGTGTTATCAAGTTTTCGCCAATAGTGAAAAGGTTTTTTTGGTTTTAGACTTACTGAAAAGATAAATAGAAATTCCACCGTTACAGAAATTGGACTTCCATTTGTCAACTCAGTCACCCAGCTCCTGGAACGACTCTTGGACTATAGGTAATTTTTGTTATCTGCTAAATCGTACTTTTTGTATTAAAACTTTTGTATTGCAATGAAAGTTTGTTATTGTTATTAAAAAATTATTTTGTTCCATACATTGTCGTGAAAATTACTTCCCATACGACTTTTGAATTTTTAACAAATCTGCAAAGTTTCAAAATTTCCCCTGGAATGTGAGGTCACGAAATTGTGCATAAAATTTTGCCAGTCCTATGCAAGTATTTTCTTGTAGAAATTTTTTTAACAGGAAAGGAGCATGCTAGATTACCTTTGCACTCAACAAAAACATAACCATTCCGAGATCATTGACGTGAGGTGAAACGTTCGAAGCAAAAATATCCCCCGAAATCATAATTGAGAACTTTTTGCAGATCCATTTTGCTTAGGTACTCGAATCTTGGCTGACATAAGCATGTCAGCCAAGTTATGCTAAGTTATGGATAGGATGCGTTTTGACGTGAATCTGTTGACAATAAAACTGCAAACAGTTATGTACATTAGTTTATCCTGTAGAACAAAAAGCTAGTTCGACGATCAAATAAAAACTTGTTAAATATGGAATAGCATTTTTTTCGTAGGAGGGCCTGAGATTCCGCGAGCCTTTACATTTAGCCGGTACACTCTACCGGTATGATTTTTTTCTTGTTGAAACAGACTCACGATTTCGTACCGGTAAATAGCAATATATGTCGGTCTAGAGGAATCTTTTAAGGTGTTCTCGTAAGTAGTCGTAAAAGTAATCGTAATAGATTGGTAGAAAGTTACAATACTATCAGTGACGCTGTTGTAATCTGATTGGTTGAGTTCTTGCCAATATCAGCATTCGACGAGAACAAGTTTTTAAAAATAACTGTTTCTGGATAAAAAAATTATTGTAAATGAAGAAAATTTTTAGCCAATAGACATGATAAATGAAATATTTTCTAATCGTGAATTTTTTTTTGGTTTAGGAAAGTTGTTTTATCGCGAGAAGAATATCGTGATATGAAAATGAGCTGTGTTGTGAACTTGTTGGTAAGGGCAACAGCTATTTTCCACGTTGTGTATCATTTATTACGTAGAATAGTTCGTAAAATAGCTAAATTTTAATTAAGCCAAATAGCTACGGTGCAGGTGAAAACTTTTTAAGAGTTAAAAGGCAGTCTCTAAAAACCGCCTGCTGATATCCGGATCGAAAAATCGATTCCCCATATATTTTAATCATGAACTAGACATCGGTTAGTAACTACATTACCGGTTTTACAACTTTTGATTTTTTTATTTTTCCTGAGTTTTGCCTCATCTTTAGATTAGAGCTGTGACACGACTTCAGAAACGAATAATTAAGGAATATGATGACCAGTCGTAGGACATCTGCAAAAAAGATCGTCTAAAAAGCTCATCTACAACAGAAAAAAAAAGCTTTAAATGTTTTGTCTAGCTGCTCCTATCCCGTTAATTTTGCATGTCCAACGGTCGTTTCATCGACTTACGGAGTTATGGGATAGATACACCCCAACTAGACCTGTTTAGTTGTTTGATATTAAAAATACAGCGTTTCAGCCTTCAATAAATTAGGGTAAGAGATATCGGAAAAAAATTAAAACATATTTAAGATGTTTGCAATGAAGAATATATTTCATCTACACAACAGAAAAGCTCATTTTAGAGTGTAATGTCGTGTCTGTGAATTTATGGATTTGTCAGTACAGTGAAATACAGATGATGCGAGACTATTCTTAGTTTCTGCACTAGCTAACAATTGATAAAGTTCTGTTCAATGTCTCAAAGCGAGATACAGAAAACTGTTGTTTCCAATTACATTTGGGCCGGTTTTCATGCGATGAAAGCTGAAGAGTCAGGCATCGTAAACATTATCAAATGTATCGAGGGCGTGCAAACACATCTCAGGAGCTGTCACTTGTCAAGGCGTGACATTGAGTGACAAAGCTGGTCAGTTCAGTGTTTATCGGGAGGAAATGAAAAACATCACAGTTTTCCAACCACACCACGATAACTCTGGAAGATATTTCAGACCTCTCCGCTCTTGCCAGTATCCCGTTCGTATGATAATTGATCAATAATGCGCAAATACCGTCTCCCGAGATTGTTTCAGGTTGCATGGAACTTTACTTCAGATTGGGTCTTGTAAGTATTCTCCGTCATTTTTCACATGGAGTAGCAATCCGTAGCAGAAAAGATTTTTGTCCCGATTTTTCTTGGACACAAAGTCTTAAAATACTCAGTAAGACGGAAGGTATAAAAGTAAAAGCCCATTAATTTCAAACCGGAGGGTGAAGTTATTGCATAGAAAGATTAGGTTAAGGGCGCAGTAACAGTTATGGGAATCAGCTTTGAAATCTCATAATACTCCCTCATACCCACATACTTTTCAGTTGTTGGTAGAGTTTTAGAAAACGAATCTTCTTACATTATTATTCTTTCTACAGCTTAATTTTCGTGGTCTCTCGGATTTTTCTTTTAGTCAAGATTAGTGCATCTTGGATTGTAAAATAAAGGCAATTTTGCGTAAACCTTGCGTGAATTGTGTTTGTCCACGACTTTTTGCTGTAGTTTTAACTACAGTCCGCGGCCTTAAAACGTTAAAACGTCTTAAGGTAGCAGAACGAACGCGCGTGGATAATGAGAATAAAATGTACCTATATATTTATGTTTTCATTTGAGTTTTGGGGGCTTTTTCTATTTTTAACGCACTCGTGGTCACTCTTATGTACCTTTGGTCAAGATCATCCCAAGTGGCTGTGATTGTAGACACTTCCGTGTACGGTATATAGCTGACACCCCGAATTGGATTTGGTGCGAAACAGCATTTGGCTCATTGACACAACTCTTTGAGAGATACTCATAAACTGTACGCATGTTTTCTGCGGAGTTGGAGATTTGAAAGATCGTTGCAGATTATAAGATGTCTCAGGATGGAAAATAGCCGAACACGCACAGATAAACAAAATGGACAAAAACAGCAATGATTCAAAGCTTTATTTCTGGCAAAGATGTTCCCAGACGAATTTTTTTTGCCAGACATCATAGCTTTAGTCGTTATACTCCTTGGTTACTTGCTGCTGATGTCTGTGGTTGGTGCCACTTCTGAGGAATTGTTGCGGAAATTCTTTTAAATTTCAGCGGCCGATTGTCATCTTTAAACTTCTATTTTGTTAGATAACTCTAGATCACCTGTAACTATTAGGAACATGAAGAGTTTGTTAAGGAATTGAAAGTTATAAGATTCATGTATCCTCTGGTCGAAAATTGGGTTCATTTGTTAAATTTTTATGCCAACAAATTCGGGATAACGCTTCATTTCCGGTTGCGGAAGACGCGTCGGAGCTCTAATCTAAGGATCTTGCAAAACTCGGAAAAAATGGAAAAATTAAAAATTGTGAAACTAGTTTTGAAGTTACTGGCCGAAGTCTAGTTCATGGTGAAAATATAAGGGAAATCAATTTTTAGAACCTGATATCAGCGGGTGGCTTTTCGAGAGACGGCCTCTTAAGGTTTCGTCGTACTACTCCATCAGAGTTTATATAGTCTATACAGTCTGTCTTCAAACGACCGGTCGTAACTTTGATATGAATCATTGCATAAACTTCTCAACGTTTAAACCAGTTTTATTACTGTTTTGTAACTTCCACTAAAATTGTGCAATTTGATTAGATAATCTACGGTCCGGATTTTGCTATAGTTTTTGTTGGCGATTACCGAGTTTTTCCTTTTTTTGGCTGGAAAACGTCTGGGGTGATTAGATCTCTGAACTGAATATCTTGATACATTAAGCAAATGTGCGATAAATGAACTCCAAGCTGACGCGATAACGTATCAGCTAAAGGGAGGTCGCAAGCTGTGATCCATGACGCCCTCTCTTAATCAATAATATGAAAATTTCAATCATGTGAGTTATTTATTCTATTTCAGAACCATCCTTAGGGTAATATGAAACGATAATGATATTTCGTGCACTTAAATTGGATAATAACTCGCCTCCAATCCCTGTAGACTCGATAGCTCAACAGGTAGAGCGGCG
>JBAHVQ010000040.1:722247-752283 GCA_036872915.1 Nanipora kamurai
AATTAGGAACGCACTATTAAATATGAAACACGCGTTATTCATTACGGGTTTTCCCTTAATAAAGGGCAAATGCTGTAGTGTATCTGTCAGGTGGTGGTATTATTCTTCTTGGATATCTTGGTGCTACTTGTTCGCTGGACGTTTCGTTTTCTCTACTTTGAACTTCAGTTTCAGATGGTTCTAGGTTTCTAGAGGTGTTGTCACGGCGTTCTTTCGATCCTTCTAACTTTGGAGTACAGAAATGTGGACCTCCCGTTTCTTCTTACTCTTGCTTTACGATACGTTAAAGAAGGCTCAGTAGTTACGTAAGAACTTGTGCATTTCTTGCTTTCGATTTTTGTTTTCCATCACTGCTGCTTTGATTACTTTCTTCACGGTGCGCATAAATCTAGCGCGAGACCAGTATGGCGTAACTCTTCTGTGGATAAAACCGAAGTATTTCAACAACTCATTGAACGCCTGGCACCATTATTAGATCGCAGTATTTCAGGAATCCCAAATTCGGAAAATACCTTATGCACACATGGTATAACAGATCTGGCAGACGTACGATCGCACCATGTCAAGGACTGAAAATCTAGAATAGTCGACCACGAGGACTAGCATATACTAATTAGAACCTGTACTTTGAAGCGAGTTTTTCCATATACAATGTGGTGTCAAGGGCACGATTACTGCTCATGATTAGCTCGCTAATGAAGCAATACATCCTGAAGACTCAAGTTATTTAACTGATCAGACACATACATTAGAACGAACAATCGTACAATACAGTTGTATCGTGTAAATTAGTTTTAACCAATAGCGTAGCAAGAAGCCCTTAAGGTTGAGTAAAACTTCTAAAGTTTCCTAAATCCCTCGGTTCTTCCTAAATTGCTAAATAGATTTCTAAATTTCTTACTGCCTTCTTAAAGCCCTTTGACGTTAAATTTCCTGAATCATTTCGTCAGTAAATTTCTTTCTTCCTAAATTCTTTCTTGTCAAAATGACTTACTAACTTCCTTCACCTTTCCTTCAAAAGTCCCTTAATCCTATCTAATAATTTTCCCGGGTAAACAAGTCGCCCACGCTCTGACAGCGACACGAATCCACGAATTTATTAACTTCAAAGCCTGAACTATTCCGGCTCAAAGGTCATATCATCAGTTTGGGTGTTGCTCTAATTATTTTTGCTAACTTGTCCTGTCGGGAGGAACCGGAGGATCTGGTAGAATCTTGAGCCCACAAACTCCTCCGTATCCCATCAAATAACCGGTAGTAACTTGGTCAACAGGACGCGATCTTTTGACCTTTGTGGCGAAAGATTGACGCCCTCATGACAGAACCACTAAAGCCTTTTCGAAGGAAACAAGAAGTATCACTTCTTCCTGACCTCCTTACTTTAACCGAAACAAGTTCTTAATAGAACGAAATCATCGTTTATTTCAGGAATTTATTGGACCAGAATATTCCTTAAAACAAAACCTTACAAATGTACTGTAAAAGAGTTTATAAGAGGAATGTACTTATTTGTTTGTTTGCTTTCTGGCCTTATAACTCAGAAACCCCGAAGGCGTTTTTGTACGTTATGACTCCATTATCTCAGGTCTCCCCATCATACCAGCTCTCGCGATTACGAAGATTCGTCAAAAATACTTTGTTAACATGTAACCTATGCATATTTCAAAACACTGTCGTTTGTATCACCATTCCATCATAAGACTCGTCAACTTTAGTTGCTCACCGTAAGATTTGATATATCAAAAGTACTACACTTAACCCATTGGTGAGATTATAAAGAGCGAAAATGGCGGAAATGTAACTAACTTTCGACGCTATTTCACTGCACAGAATGGCATGTAGACATGTTCTAAAAAATCGTTACTCAAGCCTCAGTAAATAAAAGCTGCGAAATAATAACTACTAATAAACTACATACCGAATTCGAAGTGCCTGAAGTGATTCAAGAAACCGTCTTTATCCTTTGTTGTTCCGATGTTGTTTCGTATCAAATACACCGTATTGTGTGTACTATAAGGCAATTAACGAAATGGCTTTGTCATCAGTAAAAGGTCATTTCCTGAAAATTGTCAAAGAAAATTTCTCTGACAATTTCCGTTTCTATTTGGAGGATGTCAATGTCCTCTAAACTTCGTTAATTTTAAACACGTTTTAGCAGTTGTTGTATCACGTTGTTTTAGATAAATCACTTTATCTGTTTC
The DNA here is from genome assembly GCA_036872915.1 of Nanipora kamurai. Taxonomy (NCBI): domain Eukaryota; kingdom Metazoa; phylum Cnidaria; class Anthozoa; order Scleralcyonacea; family Helioporidae; genus Nanipora; species Nanipora kamurai. The sequence continues at coordinate 724,449 of JBAHVQ010000040.1, forward strand.
TAGTTGGGTATTGAGTTTTTTCTTGTTTGAGAGAGATTCTCTAAAAGAGAAAAAGCAGAAAGTAAGCAAGCGGACCTCCATTTTAATTCTACCCGAATACTGATAAACGATTCTCTAAGCAATGTAAGGGAATAGTTACACTTAATTGTTTCTCTGATGACCTTGAAACCATGTGCAACCAAGCGATATCAGACGCTCGATACTATTTGATCCATGGATATTAAGGTGGTAGTTAACCCTAAATTACCCAAATGAGTTTTTTTGCTCTAATTTCATAACAATTTTACCAATTGCCACAAAACTTGGCCTGAATCTAGAACTTACTGTTATACAACTTTTTATGATAGTAACAATGAGTTTTACTCAGTGGTTGCCATGGTAACAACAAATAACTACGTTCAAAGGAGAGACTCATAACAGTGATATCTCAGGGAGGAAAATAGGTATCAACTTCAAATTTCTTGTGGTGGTTTTCTACACTAAATGCTACGCAACAAGTAGACAGATTTTGATTTTGTCAAATACTCTAGTCTGAATAATAAAAAAACACTGTTTCCATGGCAACTGGTAAAGGATTGCAAATTTCAAAAAACTGTCTACTTATTGCATACAGTACTAAGAGATACACTTGCAGTCAAAAAATTGAGGCAATCCATCAAATTCTCTTTAATTTAGAGTTTCTGGCAGTTTCATAATGTGAAATATTGTTGTTTTGAGAAAATTGCAGTTAAACATTAGCAAATGATTTTAAACTAATTTTCAGCTTGGGAAGTACACTGAATTCCCCTAAAAAGTCCACCTGAGTTTCAGAGAGAAGGAAGATGTTCTGTACCATATAAAATATATACATTATAATGATCTAGTATACATACCAACAGTAGTTTATCTAAATAAGTCAATAACATCATGTTCGCTTTTTCTTACCAACAACTTCCATTGTTGGCAATACAAAGTTTAAAGTTCATTTTTGGCTCATCTTGCCAGTTCTTTTCCTTTTCTTTTTATTTTCATTTGTGTCAGGTTGAGAGCTTAAACCAAAGCCCCCTGGTTGGTATGAGTTCCTATCACCTTTCGACTTTCGCATGGCACGAAGTTTCCGTCTCTGGTCTTTGTACTTTGCAGTAACCTTCTTGGCAGCAGTTAGTACTCGAACTCTGTCCTGCAGTCTAAGAGCCCTCATTGAATTTTCTCCTGGAGTAATACCACACAACATCATGAACATTGCTTTGCTGGCAGCACCAGTGTTATAAACTGCCACTGTTTCGCAAGCAGCAATACGGACTCTGCGAGCTCCACAAAATGTGGTTTTGGGGCATTTAGACCAGAGTATCCCATTAGCTGCTTCGTTTTGATTTTGTGTCATTCCCTTCAAACATCGAGTCAGAAGATCATGCTTAGATAATCTTGTAAATATTGGTTCTAATTCTTTCATAAAAATTTGAGGTAACCGGTTATCCTCGCTATATGATGAAGTTCCCTCGTTTTTATCTCTCCAATACTTACACCAGGTATAAGCTGACTTCGGACAGTACTGATGTTGTTTACACAAAGATAAGCTTTCATCTTTTATCATGTGGTGCTGAATAGCTCGTATGCTGGTCTTCATTCCCTCCAGGTCTCCTTTGTGTCCTCTAATTGCCATCCCATAGTAGTTTTGCATTTTGTCAATTGTCTTGTCTGTTAGCCGTCCTTTTCCTCCAACACCTTTGCCATCTGATAGTTTCTTTCCCTTGTGGTCATTTTTGTATTTCCTTAGAGCAGTTCCAAGTCTCTTCTAGACATGTCCCACACATTCCTCGTTCTTTATGTCATAAGTAGTACCACATTTAGCCTCCAAAGCTGCTACTGTCACCGTCACCCACAAAGGGTTGTGTACTTCAGTTGCCTGGTTTCAATCTGAAGAGCTCTCATAGTTGATCTCACACTTTTGTTCATGTCTTTTTCCACTGCCTATACTCTTCACTTTCTTTATCCTGCTTACTATGTGCCTTGCATTCATGGCAGAAAAGAGACTTGACTTCATAATCAAGTATTTCCCCAGTGTCCACTGAGATGACAAAAATTACACCTACTTTAGAAGAGTGTCCTCTTTTTTGCCAGGTACCATCGACAGTTACAGCAACATGGGCAACATCAGTCTCACCACTCTCGATGTTGTCAGGTTGTTGCAATGAAATGTTTTCCCTCAACCTTTGTGCTGCATCTTTCATTACTTGTTCAGCATGGCTTGTGGCAGCCTTTTCGATCTGAATCATGTGCTCATTATATGCTTTTTTAGTGACTGGAGGAGGTAAATTCATCCCACCACAAAACTGTGACAGTCCTGCATGACCAAACTTGTGGGAAGCTAGCACTGATCTGCGGTTGACTTCCTGGGAACCACCACCCTTGCCACCAATACGATTGCTGGTTGACAATGGAGTTTCCACCTTACAGTTTGAACATTTAAAAAATAGAGACTCACCTAAGCCTTCCCTTTCGCTATTTCTTTGATAAAGTTGTAGTCTTGACGTTGCTTGACGGCATGAACTACATATTGCTGCTGTTGATATGCACTTACTCAATAGAGATGCATCTTGCAACTTGAATCCTGTAGCAATTTCGACATCACATTGCGATCGAATTCCCACCTCTTTCGCTTTTTGGCGTGTTAAAATACTCTGACTCCTTCCCAGTTTCTCAAAAGAAGTGTTCAGTAGCTTCTTGGACGTAATACTGTCACAATCCTTTGAAGAATTAGCAACAGGAATATCGCTAACAGCAGACAAACTACCACCGTGCGAAGCGCCATTGCCCAAAGTACTAGCCAACTCTTGTCGTCTTTTACCGAAAAAACCCCGTCTTTTCTTTCTCTTAATCGCTCTAAACTTTGCTCTATCCTTCTTCTCCATTCCAACATACAAAACGACTCAAAAACGCCTCGTAATACACTCGATTGAAAGAGATTCTTTGCCTGTTTTGATCACACTTCGTGCAGCCCTTCAGTGACTCACAATGGAAAGTACAAGAAAAACAACATCGCACAGGCCCACGTTTCCATGGAGAGGCTTGGAACGAGGAAAGAAGACGGGGGATGTTCCTTAATATTTTGGAGGGGTTTTGACTAAAAATAATAAATTCTGAGCAAAAAAAGCGCATAGCAACCAAAGTAAACAACGCCCACAAACACCGTTGCTATGCAAGATTTTTAAATACCTTTCCAAAAAAACGAATATTATGACAAAAACATTCAAACTACTGGGCAGCATGGTTCCAAAAGTAAAAGTACAATAAATTATGGAGTAACTAACGCGATAAAAAAATTTTCCAAAATTTGAATATGTTTATGATATTTTAGGGTTAACTACCACCTTAATATGCATAACAATTCAAGGTGGATCTTTGGAATAAATAATTGTTTTTCTGTTTGTTGCTACAAAGAACTTTCTAAAACGGAACTTGTGATCGAAATACTAATGCACTAAATACCTAGCTACCATCAAGTACTACCCCCTCAGTTTTTCTAAGAAGTTACTTTCATAGACATGAATCACGGAAATGAAAGGAAAGACCTGAAAAGATTGAAGTTTTCATTTGTACTGTCTATAGAAGTTTACTTTCAGTTGCTGAAATACGCAATTTAGAAATACTTATTTGAAGCCGATTTTGACGAGGAAAGAAACCTTTCAACCGCCCTCGATTTTTGGCTCTAGGATGAAAATTTCGCTCCACCTCCTGAACAGGATGCCGAACTGATGCCAAAAATTTGATCACACTTTACAGCTTTCAGAAAATGTCAACAGAACATTAAGTTTTATAAACAATGCGGAAATTATTGAAGAAGTAAGATTTGAAGGACATTTTGTTGTCGCATATTCGTATGTTTCATAACGTTATCATCCGTTAGTTAAAAGTTCTGGCAGCTTTATGATAAAAGATCTAGTTTTGGTATCGAGAAGTAAGACTCTGACTTCGTTAGGCTTATTATCCACAATTCAGGAAATTATACACCGAAATAGTTTGCTGCTCAATCTCATTGTATGAGATGAAAGGACGTTACCGTGTCTATGCTGCATATTTGCGGCGGTTGCCATGGTACCATGACCGCCCTCCTCACCTACAGAGTGGAATTAGAAATAGACTCGTATGTTAGGAATGTTGGGCATTTACACTCGATCTCATAAAATGGAATTTTTCATTATTAGGAGATGGAAATCTTCGAGTGTCAGAATGGTGTACTTTTAAGACCCAACCGGGACCAGTTGTGAAAATTGCAACTGTAGAGCCTATGACTCGGGAATAGAACCCTAGCAATCAAATATTGTGCATGCAGTGCTCTGTCAATTGTTGTTATAATAGTCTAAAATGTCTATGTTCCATGAATATATCCTTCACTTGCGCCATCTGTCCTCGTTAGGTCACCAGGTCCTCCTCCTCTGAGACAAAATCAAACACTTGCACTAAGGACAGTTTAAGAGACATTTTCGATCAACATTTGCTTTCAACAGTCGCCCAAAATTTGTTGAATAAAAAAATTCTTGCATCCCTTGAACTGACCGTTGAACCAAGTTGAAAAGTGTTGGAAGATGTTGTGAGCCTGTTGGGACAAATTGGACTTTGCTCAAAATACATCTTCTTCCCCACTTGAATATCTTCTTTGTTCTCGATAAAGTTTGATGAAGTTGAATTCGTTTAAACACGTCTACAACATATATCAAACCCGAGCACAAGAACATCCAACTTAAAACGCCGCTAAAGGGAACTTAGTTCTTTTTAGCTGTTCTCCCCAATAAATTTCTTCGTATATTAGCACGATGATGGAACCATTTGAATGACCTCTTTATCTCACGCATATGACTGAAAGTACCCAACAAATGTTCGGCGAATGCTAACTGAAGCAACTGTTAAAACCCTTTAAGGTCTCCAGAATACGTCAATTCACTAGTCATCGATGCTGAACAGTCAGCAGAAGAATCAGAAGGATTTCACAGATTAAAACAAGTTATGAGAAAAATTGCGGGGTGACTTACCAGGATGAATTCCTAAAGCTCAACCTTAGCTGAAATTTTCGTCGGATAATTGAAAGTCAACTTTTGAAGACATTTTTCCGTGAGTCTAAGCTGAAATTTTCTGTGCAATTAACCCTTTAGGACACCGGCGTACCGGAAAAATGGGTGGTGTAAAGCTGCCCTTCGCTGTCCCTAACGACGGGGGAGTGAGGTTTGGGGTCCTGGGTGTTCATTAATTTCAAAAATCTGAAGAACAGGACAACCAACTTTCCTTTGGGCACTTCGTGGTCCTTTGACTGTTCCTCTTGCTGACTCCGGGGAGGTCGCTTGGGTATTTTACCGAAAATTGATTAACGTTCTAACCTGCAAAGTCGTAACCTCTGTCAATCTATCGTTTGAATACTATAGTGTCATAGACAATAGATATGTTAGTTTTCACACCTTGAGTAAAAGAACGTTCCCGAATTCTGTCCAATGCCCATGAAACAATGGAACCAAGTCGAGGCCCGAGTACACATTTATAGACCTATACTCTATTTTCTCCACTCTGGCCTCGACTTAGATCCTTTGTTTGATTGGAGGGAATTCGAGAAATGTAAAATTTAAAATATTTGTCTGAGAACTTTTTAAGACCCAAGGTCGACCCTCGCTCTTGATTTGAAAACATAAATCTGACTCAAAAATGGGAAAGAATTTAAACCGTTATAACGAGACAAGGACTGATAATGAGTAGTCCGGTAGAATTCAGTGTAGACTGCAACGAGGCGCTCAGTGGCGTAGCCAGGATTTCCCTTTGGAGCTAGTGGGCCAACCAGAATCGTCTGTAGGCTTCCATCAGAGAGGGTTGAGATGTAATTTTGTCAAGTCGCTTTTGCATCGAAAACGCAAATGTCGTGAGGAGTTTCAAGACAGTTATCTTCCCAAGATATTTCGAATGCAGAAATGCCGAAATGATGTATGATTTGAGGGGAGGGGACAATCCACAAGATGGCCGCAAGTACAGATCAATATCATCAGTCGCAGAACAAACTTCATTTTGTTAGGTTCGGGGACATGCTCCCCCGGGAGTTTTGAAATTTCTAGAGCTCTGAAACCGAATTTTAAGCGTTTCCCAAGACATAATTATGATTGTGTACAAATCAAATGATACTGACACAACACAGTACTGAAGTTGGAGGTGGGCTATGGCATCATGGTCCATGACCTTATCTACGCTGGTGCAATGTGGAGTATTTTGGTAAGCTACATCTTATTGAATATTGTTTTTTCCAACTTTTGTGTCCATTTTCAGACATGGCACGTTGACCTTCCCTCGGATATAATGTTGTTTTTACCCTCCCATCAAATATACTAATCTAGCCCGCCCTTTAAAATTGCTTCCGGTGTCCCTACTGAGACTGTGTGGGAATGATTGGAGCATAAGCCATTAATACTCCGCTTTTAACCATTAAAGGACAAGGCTGCACATAAGTATTTTACTCAAGCTTACTCCAAAGTATTTTACTTACCTTACTAAAATAAGGGTTAAATAACATCTTAGAACAGTTTTGTATGATAGGCTTCGTCAAGGAGAATCTTCACAACGCAGAATTAAGTGATTTGGGATGTGTCGTTAGTAGGGTTAATTTTCTGCGAGGGCAAAAAATCTAGCATACCCTCCTTTTCAAAGAAAATCAGAATTGATTCATATCACCTGAAGAATTTCTTGGTTGTTGAAACAACTGGCTGGTGCCAATCAAAAGGTTTGGGAAACTGTCGGAACTTAATAATGGTGAAACGTTTCACTTCGACGAGGGGCCTTCGCTCAAAACATCAGTTTAACCATTTTTAAGTTCCGACAGTTTCCCAAACCTTTTGATTATCTACAAGCCGTTCAATACTGCCGACGCAGCACTCTACTTTTATATCATTGGCTGGTGCTAAGGCCTGTAAAATCCTTTAGTACTTTGATCCAGAACACGAAACAATAGAATTGGCCAACAACTCCAATCTACTGAGAGCGACGTGAAACTGGTATGAGAAGAGGGCCAGACCCCCAGAAATTTATGTTTGGAGGCCATGGCCTCCCTCACGAAGCCTACAAAGGCAATCAGTTAGATTAATGCTCAACTACAGTTCAATAACAATTCATATTCTGCCTACGGACTAAAAAGGGAGTTCAAGCAAACATAACGGCAACGTCTACGTCTTCATACAATAGAACTTTTTGCTCAAAACAAAAGGAATGAACAATTTGTAATCCCAAGAATTCAACGCCTTCGTAGTTGTACAAAGTACGTAATTCGGAGGATTTCTACGGTTTCACGATTAAGTTAATACGCAGTTCGTAGAATGTTTACGGTAATTTAAATGTTAACAAACTCACCAGAGCGGCATTGGAGAGTTTCAGGGGCTGATTACATGGAGGGTTTTCAGCCCGGGCTGAAATTGAAATCGAAGTTAATTCACGCGGGAAATTGCAAGAGAGTATTTATTATTTTAATATTTTGGCATAGTTCCCACGCGTTTTCAATTTTAAACCCGTGCTGAAATTTTGTCGTGCGATTACATGGGATTTTTCTGTCCGGGCTGGAATTTCGCTATGTAATCGCAACATCAATTTTTAAGTTATTTGAACATTTTTCTCTGGCTAACGATCTTACTCGTCTAAGGGAGAGGTACTGCCGGGAAAGGGTTAAAATTAATACACTTTGTTAAATGCTGTCGTCGTACTAGCTTGCTTAAATTCCCTACTGGTAGTACATATCTCCACCAATCGAACCGTCGGAGATTAGCAATCAACGCTCTTCGTCTGAGTAGCTCAATAACTAGAGTATATTACCGGCTATAGGAACCAACTATGTGTTGCATTGTTCTATCCATAGGTGTATGTGTTGTGAAGTAAATTTAAACATGATTTGGTTGTTCTCCAATTTTTACCAATTCTTTCAGCGCGTTTGAACTCATTTACATTTGCTGGGTCGGAAGCGGTATATAGCTATGTTCTAAATCAATTCTTTTGTACGTAGGCAGTACCATCAACAACAAAGAGAACGGACAAAATCCATCCTTTTTTATAGTCCTGACATAAGGCTGGAACAACTTTATCTTTCAGCATAACATTTCAAGAATATAAACAAAACTAGGTTTAATCATTTAAAATCTTAAAGTTTCTACTTGTTGAAAATGTAAAAAGAAGACTAATTAACTTTCGGTTCGACCAGCCACCATCAGAGCTAAAAGTGTTTTTAAAGAAATTATACAACTCAGGAAACTGGAACAATAAACAGTTTTTGAGCTTTTGGCACATTTTTGAGATAAGGCCATCTGAATCACTCTGAGAATTTTTGGATAAAGGATGGAAAATTGAAACAGGTAATGTTAGTATAGTCAGTCGAGATCTGTCTGGAAAACTGGGAAAACTTCAAAGCGATTATAATGAGCTTCGATTTTACGTTCGTACAGTCCTCAACGTGCATAAATCTTTTGTTTTACGCTTATAAATATCTAACTCCTTCGTGACAGTGAGTTTTCTGTTTGACGAGTAAAATCGTCTGTCGATAGTGAGAGTAAAATCTTAAAGTCCCCATTAGTTACTGGTCACTGGATCTGGCACCAAGGAGTTAAACAGGACTGTTGGGTGATTGAGCTCGAACGCAGTCATTGCATGATTGCTTCATTATTCGAAAAATACATTGTTCTCACCGTGCACAAGTTTGCATAAAGGTGAACAAAAAGATAGAACAAAGACTTCTGCCGAGTTTTCAGACCATATGTGGCTTGACTATGATTACATTACTTGTATAACAATGGCGCAATTAGGGATAATTTAATGGGGAGGTAAAAAATCTGGAGTAGCATTTTCCAACATAAAGCTTTGAAATAACTGTGCCTTTACCAGCAGTTTTATAAATAAGACATGGGTAAGACACTTTTTTGGCGATAAGGTGCATAACAAACTGGCAAGCTGAAAGTTTTTTTAGAGAAGAAACTGGTAAGATATGGGAAGTCCGTCCATGTTACACCAAATTTACATCTGCGGTGCCGTGCCATGTCTCGGGTTGGGGTGAACGGCGGATGCAGATGTGGACAGACAGATGAGAGGGTAAAATGCTGATGAAAGGGTAATATGTTGATGAAAAGGTAAAATTAAAGTCCTGTTCGAGTCAACTATTTCAGTTGACTTCAACAGTGCAGGAAAATTGTGATTTTATCGTTTCATATTACCCTGTGGATGATTCTGAAATAGAATTTCCAACAGCATTAATAGTTTTCGAAACAGTGCGCGCGTGTGCAAGGTCATTTAACTTTGCAGGGAAAACATGTCCGGACCTCGAACTCGGTGAGGCTTCAGCGCTTAGTCGCGTGCTGTGAAGGATCATTTGACTTTCCAATGTCAACAGGACCAGGCAGCTATCCTCTTTGTTTTTCGATGCCCAGCTCTACTGCAAGAAAGGAAACAAAAGAAATGGAAATTAAATAATGTGCTACTCAGTGGTGGATCCAAGAGGGATACGGGGACCGGTTTCTCCCCTTTTGAGTTCGAGCCGAAAAGGTAACCAGTGCGAGCTATGATTGGTCGTTGTAAACCATGAGACAATCACAACTCGTGCAGATCACGTAGAGCCTAGTCTTTTCGGGGTTACTGTCGTGGTCGATCAAATCAAGAAAAGTCAACTTGAAAATGTCTACTGAATTATTCATAATTATCGCTTCTGTAAAGTTTGCTACATTTATTAATTCTGTCGGTCGTCGTAAGCAACTAAATAAAGAGTAACTTTGTGGTTTTCAGGCTTCTGTTTTTAATGCATAAACAAAGGAAAAAATGGTTAGTCGCCCAAATTCTATATATGACACTGCAACTTCATGTCTGTTTGCTCATGCTGACCGCCGACCTTGCCAACGTTATTTCGAGAGCCGATTTGTTAGAGTTGGATAGCGAAGATAGACATAATAAGCATGTTGACGAGTTAGTCAGTTTGGCAAGTAACGTTTTTCAGTCCTTGGCTCTTTACTACCGCAGGCATTACCCTTTCACAAGCAAAATGGTCTGGCGTTATCCAGAATAAAATAGATGAGATACTTAAAAGGATTAAAATTTCTTCGTTAGCAAGTACAAAGGTAATAACAATGCTTGAAAGAGCAAAAAATAATTTTGACAAAAAATAGCCTGACCCGATTGACATTGAAACGTCAAATGATCTTCAGGCTGGGCATCTGATGCCTCAAGTTAGAAATGACCTAGTATACGCACACATTGTTTTCAAAATTATCAAAGCTATTGGAAATTGTTTGGGAAAATCGAGTGCCCCCGAAGCGGTAGTAATACTGTGCAAGCCTTATTTTGTAAACTAAGCCTTTACTACAACTGATCAACGAAGCCCAAACCATCTGCTGAGGATAAACAAACCTTCGAAAAGTCGCTTGCATTTCACAAGATTGTTATATTGTATCCAGGAAATGAAAACACAAAAGCATCCGGAAAAGAAGTTTGCCGAGAAACAAATATTGTTAATAATACACGAAGCCTGTTATTTATTTGTCTTACTTGTAACCGCGTGTTGCCTTTCATCCGCATTTTACGCTCTCATCCACTCGTCCGTCCTCATCCACATTTACCCCAACCTCCTACAGAGTGGAGAGACATCAACTGAAAGAGAGGGAGCTAGGCGATACCTACATTTTATTATGCAGGAATATTAATGACAATTTTTGCACCAATTTAACTGGGTTAGTGGGTCAATCTTTTGTACACGTCCTGTTGGAAATATGACAAAAAGTAAAAAAGAAAGCAAACCCTATGGTTTTAAATATAAAAGTACATTTAAATTTTGACTGCTATGTTCTATGAAATAAGATTTTCATCCAACACGGTATCCATCTGAAAAGAAAATATTCTTTTATGCAGCTAAACCTTTCCTATTACTGCCAACACTCGGCATGACCTGTTTCTCATGTTTTGAGTTTAAGGTTTGCTTTTGAAAGAGAATTTTAACATGGATGAAAACATCCTTTCATATTTATCTAAATAAAGGCAAATTCCAAAGTCTAAAACTCACAAACTTCCTTTAGAATGCAACCTTTTATGCATTTTCTGGGATGATCTTTTACAAGTTATAGCATTTGGAGGAACTTGAAGGGGAACGTTTTGGTTGGGAGGTGGATTTACACCTGGTGTGCCAAATTAAAACATGCAGCTTCGTAGACTTTTTTCTAAATGTCGAGTAGTGAGATGGTAATGACGATGTGATTATGAAGAGTTTGAGTGCTGCTCGCACATAAACACCTTTTCTCCTTTCTCTGTCGTTCTCTTTCTCTTCTTTTATTATTTTAAGTTACTCATATTCTTTTACTTTTGTCAAAATTGGGAGTGTGTGTGTGCTTAATGTGGTATTCCACAAAAAATATCGAATTTTTTGAGAAATGTAAAAATCTTAAAAAATCGATGATTGGATGCCTTGATCATTTATCTTAACTTTGACATGATTTATTTTGTATAATTTTGTGAGAAAATGTGTTTTTTTCGAAAACTACAGTTTGGTATTAGCTTTTATTATATGTATCATATTATACAAAAAAAGTTTGGGTAAAAGGGTTATTTTAAAAAAGTTAATTTTTTGTGGAATAAAAAGCTTTTTAAAATTTTCCTGGGGGGAGCGGACGAGGGCAGTCCAGTGAACTCAAATAAGACAGTCTGTCTTATTTGAGTTCCCTGGGGCAGTCTGCCTCGCGGACTACCTCGTATACTAGATCCAGTCCTGCGCTGCCTCAAACAGCAAAACAAATAAAAAGATGGAGTCCGAAGGATGGAGTCCATGATGCCAAAGGTGAACGTAACCAAGCCAAGATAATAATAAAAGTAACCACTTAATTAAGATATTATGTTTTCCATCAGTCAAGACGACTTTAAAGTAAGTAAAACGTCACTAAAATGAATTAGCTATGACAGTGGCCATTTGATCTTGTTAGATGTAACACAATGTCAATGAATTTTCCTCGATGAATTGGGTTTTGTACTGTCAGAACAGATTTAGATCGGCATCTTGAGTTTTACGTGAGACACCTTGGTATAGGGGGGAAAGCCACGTAATCCTGTGCATAAACTATGCAGCTCCTTACCGAAACTTGTCTGATTGTATGGAAGAAACACTAGAACTTGAATTTATTGCCCTTCCTTAAAACAGCTGGAAGCTTCAATGCTAGTGTCATTGTTTCTTTGTGCTGGTTATGATGTTATTAAAAAAACAATAGGAAATAGAGTAACTAAACTAAACTAAACAAAAATAGGAACAGCATAAAGCCTGTGATGTGGTTTAAAGAAAGAAAACCAACAGCATAGCCAGACATGTTAGGGCCCAGGTGATGGATTTGATAGCCCTTTTTGCCCAGTTGTTCCTAATCACCTGTACAGAACACCAGTTCTTGTCAATTTTGACCAAATTTTGAAGTGATGACTTTAATTTTTCCCAAATCACATTTAATCACATTAATTTTTAGATATTTACAGTGTATAAGCTGGCCCTGAATGAAATGATGCTCCAACCACTCTTTCATTTACATTACCAGAGTTCCCTACCTTGCACTTCTTGCACTGTCACAATTTCTTGGTCATGCTTGAATGTTCTGCAGCAATGTGCTATCAGCTGTCATCATCAAACTCTGTGGAAACCAATCAAATTTTTCCCACTAATTTTCTGTCTTGTGTTGGATAATATTTTTGGTTCGTGACATTTAAATTTTCTGTCTTCCCTTTCTCTGATCTAGCTTAAACACTCAATCTGATTCTGTATTTGTGTTGATGGGAGTTAGGTCGTAAAGTTAGACAAAGCTTGGCACTCTAGCTATCTAGCCATAAGAAATAACTTAGAGCAATAGAGCAAGCAATAGAGCAAGCAATTGAATCCAGTACCAACTACTGTGATCAGATATCCCAATCATGATAATGTTTCCAAGATAGACTACTCCAACAACTGCACCATCCATCTTACATAACTGGTATATTAAAATTAATTTAGGAAATGAGGTACTTGAAGAAGAGAAGATGGTATTGGAATGTAATCTTCAGTGACTGACTTTAAACACTGATCCCAAATGCTGAGTGCAAACTGAAGACTGGATTATCTGCTGATGGCTCTTGCCCATCTCTAAATATTAAGTGTGCAAAAACTGAAATAGAAAAATCATTGAAAAGAACATTAATGCTTTAAAAGAAAGGTTACTATTAAACTTCCACAAAATCAAATCATGTTCCATCATTGTGACTGGCAATATCTTTTCTGGAATATTTGCACTACTGTTTTTTATGCAGTGGAACCCTGCTATAACATGGGTGACAGGGTCCATGGTGGAGACTGCATTATGCACACTGAGAAGTGCATTATAATGAAATGTGTTTCTAATCCAGGCCAAACTTAAACAAAACCTCAGTCAAATTACAGTGGGTGTAGCTACATGCTATTTAGGGAAAAACCACACAGAATTTGAGCTTTTAAATGTTATTTTTAATCAATAAATCAGTAAACTGCAACTGTTTGCAAGTGTTCCTGTGATTCAGTTTGGCTTGATGTAACAGATTCCAAAGGTGAAGAATAGTGGGAGCAGAAGAATTCTTGTAGGATTCAGCCAATTCTAACATTGTCTCAATGGACCAAACCATCCATTTCATTGATGGCAATGGCTTGGGTTCTTCATCATTTTCATTGTCATCACTTTTAGGTGTTTGCTCCGTTGGTTCTTCTTGCACACTATGGATTATATTGTCTTCTGATAGTTTGGATGACACTGCTTTTTTTTCATTAATGTTAAGCCATGCATTCACATCTTCTTTTGGTACTGGTTCACCAAGTATTGTCTGCAAGTTGGCAAGATTATTCTGGTTAAATCTCCTGAAGTCAAGTGCTGGTATTCTTGCTCCAGTTCACTCAATTTTGTGGTGTCATTAACATGATGTCTACAAAAATTGTTATTTGCTTATTCAACCCCTTTTTAACATTATTTTGATGTCAAGGGTTTACATGTGTTAGTATTAACACACTTGGAGGAGGACTGGTGATGAAAATTTTGGGATCCATGATTTAATGGGATTGTACTGAGTCAGGTGTCACAACAGAGCATGTTATAGTGGGTTTGAATGTATTGAGTGTATGGGGCCTTAATGTCTTACCCCCAATCAGTTACAGTACTCATTGGATTTGAAAGGAGAGGAAAATTTGTTGGGAAGAGAAGGGGGATTATAACCATTAGCACCACCAAGTAACCAGGCTTGCCCAGATGTCCTTGCAGTAGGTACTAGGGTCATTTGCTGGAAACATTTATAACAGGCAATGTACATAATGTACGTTCTTTGTTTATTCATAATCAGCCATTGAGTTGAAAGTTATCCATTGTCAAAGTATCTTGAGGCCTGAATTGCTAATCTCTTTTTAGGCAAGGTGACTCTAAAGTTATTCATTTCAGCTAAATAGAGCAATTCACACATGTTAAGGAAGGTGGACATGGAGGCTTGAAACATGTTTGTATACAAAAAAGTATACTTTTATTAAAAAAAAAAAAAAAAGCAAAAAAGAAAACAACAAAAAACCCGGCAAAATATGAAATTTAGTTACTGGTATATTGCCTTGATTTTCTTTCAGACATTTACAAAACAGTTTCAAAGTAGGTTCTTAAGTCCAATATTGCTTACAACCAGAAATTTCAACAGAAAAGGTTCATAATGACATCTTTTTGCATGGTTGATCTGGAAAATATTCTCAGTTAAGTCTAAACTCTAGTTTCAAACCTATCCTAAATCTTAGATCAATGCACTTTGCCATAAACAATAGGCAAAAACTGAGCAAACTCATGTATTTTGACAGCTGTGATATCCAGCTGTGACTCAAACTCTGGCCCTGGCTAAACCCAGTGAGCTCGATGTATGACCAGCAAGATTTCTTCTACCCCTCAGGTGAAGCCAAACCAGGTGGACATGGAGGTGATTTTGGGATGTCAGTTTCTGCTCCCTGTGCAGTTCTGCATGTCAGTTTCAGCATGATCTCTTTGAGTTCCAGGCTCATAGACCTTGTAGGGGCCTGAAACTGATGTGCAAAATTGGCCTCTAGTCATATATAGAGTCATATATAGAGCTATATATACAGTCATATACCGGTATAGGGCTTTTCCCACTGAAAACCATAAAATCATAAACAAGTTGAGCTGATGCAACTTATCTATTTCACAACTGTAAAGGTTTTCATATTTTCATGGTGTTGAACTGCATTTATTTTAACAAAAAATTTACAAACACATGGAAAGTTGAAATGACCAAGCCTCTATTGACTCATGTGAGAATATGCAATGACATAAAGACCAGTTCTGATTCCACAATTTACCATATGACAAAGCTTAAAGGTACCTAATTTTAATTTTAATTTTGAAATTTTAATTAACAAAAGACAGACATTTTGTCACACCTGGAAATGAACAGAAATGGAACGCTTTATCAGCATGAAAAAACAAATTGTTGCAAAGGAAAACAAAGTTTAAAATGGATAATTTCAACACTATGACAATAAAACGTCACAACATGAAGATGTACAACAGCTTGTCCTTTGTATTTTAATAGTTTCGATTTTCTGTCTGCAGACACAGACTACTCATTTTGCAAACCAACTCAACTCTGACTGCCAGAGCTCCAGAACACGCCTTTACAATAGCACAGAGTTTACAATTGACTCCATCTATTTGCTTACACCTGCAATCCAAGTATTTTTGAAATTTAGTGTAAAGTCAAGACAACTTTGCTCATCAACTCGCTTATCTTGGGTGGTTTGGAATGAGAGCATTGTTGTATTAAACAGTGTCTCATTTCATATTACCAAGTTGAAGTTAAGAATCAGAAAAATTAATTAAAACTTAATAAAATACATAACAATTGAGACTCCATAAATGGTTAACTTTTGGTTTCTTTAAGAAAAGTTCTTGTAATGTCTTTATTATTTATTTGTCTTCAGGAGCCATTTGACTGTACTGAGTATGTGGAACGCCTTGCCAGCACTGTTGAAGGTGGTGGTACAAAAGGTGGCCAAGAATCTTTTGACCCAAACAGACTACATAGTTTTTTTGTAAACTCAATTCATCAATTACAAATATTAGACAAGACAATACAAGGGCAGGTGAATAAGTTAGAGGAACTATGTACTAAAGAGGAAAAAGAACACAAGAACAGGATAATTCAAATGGAAGACAATACAAAAGTACAGTCCCAAACTCTTGTTTTTTTTTCTTGTCATAAATAATGTCAAATAGTTTTAGTTTAGAAAAGGTTTTCGGCGTTTTCTTTCACGACTGATTTGAGTTTGAAACGGCAGAATCTTTCCATTTCATGCATGTATTTCTGTGTAATTTTTTATAGACAATGATTTCAGTTATACTCATGGAGGATACCGCTCCAATACATGATCAGTTTGGCAGATCTTTATCATTAAACGTCGGCAAAATTTTTTAAAAGCAAACGGAAAATGTTGCTCAGCTGAGGGTCATGACCCTTTTTACAACGACAAACCAAAGCATGACAAGAAGTGCGTGCGAATAAACATCTCCTCACCAAAATTTTATGTAGATTTCGGAAATCTGTGTTTGTAGAGAAAATTTGTGTAGGACGTTTGCAAAAAAAATGAAGAAGTTGAAAAGAGATGTAAATATTCTATCTACAGCATTGACCGTTAAATGGTCGAAAAATTGTTCAAATCGTTTTGAATTCACTCCAACTGGGTTCGAAAATAACTAAAACCTGAAAAATGAAGTTTTTGAATTTTTATTTTCTTGAATTAACCTTTAAACAACCTATAACGATTCTTGAAACAAACGAACAATCTTGCTGAACTTCGGGTCATGTAAGTCTACATGTAATGAAGTATGAATTTTCAGATTTGTTCGAACTTCTGGTACGATGTTTCTGCACTCCTACGAGCATGGCCACATATGTTGCTTGCAAGGAACGAAGCGTCCTGAGCGTCTTTTATTACCTCGTGAACAGCTTAGTATTAGAAAAGCATATTTCCTCGTATAATTAAAATCACCTGTTCTATTCCGTTTGTGTCAGACGAATTAACAACTGCTAAATGGTTTTGTGTTGTAGTTTTCGACCAACAACCAGATTTTTAAATAAACATTAGAGAGAAAAGAACAAAGCAAAACAGAAAAGAACAGAAAAGAGTAGAATTAGACGGAACTGAACAGAACAGTAGAATAGCAAAGAAAGGAGTGAACAAGGAAAAGAAAGAGCGAAAAAGCCCCATTTATTTCTTTGTTGTCACTGGTTCAGAGCATGCTGTGTATAATTTTGTGGAAGCTGCACTCAAACCTCTCATTTTTGTTGTTTTGTAGACGGCCACAAAAATATTTCACCAACTAGATGATCGTATCAATTCGGTGGCTACTAAAGTAGTTCACCTGGGGGACCAGCTTGAAGGAATTAATACTCCCAGGCAGAGAGCAAAAGATGCTTTGCAACTGATGAAGTACTTTGATGAATTTCTCACAAGCGATGGTCCATCCTCTCCTATTTTTAAAGAGCAATCACGGGTATTTGTTTTTCTGGTTGCATTACGTTAAATTTAATCAGTGATTCCCACTTCATTGCGTGTTTAGATTACCCGTGAGTGTTGCTGATAATTTTTTAAACTGGTTGATTTTTATGGCCAAGAAATTTTTCTAATCCAGATACTTTGAATGAGTTTTGATGTCAGATGCGACTGTTTTACCACATAAACTCGTTTTAGGTAAATTTGCATTTCGGATTGGGTTGATATTAAGGTTAGTGTTGGGGTTATTCTTAAACCTGTTTACTTGATGGCGAAACGAAGTCGCATGGACATCGAAGAAAAGCAAGTACACGCGAATTGGCTCGCACGACACCAGTTGACCCGTTGCTTAGTTACGGTGTCATTTCGTTCCTTTAGCTGCTTTTTTGGAATAAACTTTACTCGACTTCATATTACCGACAACTTCACGGCGATTCCTCTACGATTTTAACGCAATTTTTCGAACGCGCTTGGATATCCGTGCGACTTTCTAAAGAGGTCAAACCTAAATTTTCTTGTAGCCGACATGTCACGGCTTTTGTCCTGTCTTTATTGCGGCATAACATCACGCAGGAGTCAGAAAACGAAAACATGCATTTAAAGTTTCATAAGCAATGTATTACTTAAAACAAGACGTTTGAAAAAAAGAGCTTTGATATTTCATAAAACAAATAGAAAATAGTTTTAGTGACACAGTACTATGATAGAAATTTGACTCATGTCGTTTCATACGGAAAAGTTTTAATTTGAAATCGCTGATAATGCTGCCGCCGATATTAGAAACGAAATCGCTGTAACTGGGATTTAAGTTGTCCGTATGGCATGTATTTTGTCGTAGCTTGCACAAGTGATATCATATCGTAGTCAGGGAGCCGGTAAAGATCACCCGCAAAATACGCTGCCCCTGTCAAGCAAAGGCTGGAAGTGTAAATGGGGCTTTGATTTAAAAAAGAGCAATGAAAAATAAGGTAAAAATTCAAGTTGCTTGGTGAATATTTCTTAGAGTTTAGATCATAGTATCTGAGCACTTTAAGACCATTGGGTATTTTTAATCCATAAAGTAACGAAAACGAACGACCAGCACGAACGTGTTTAATGTTTTGACAAAAAATTTACCGTTTTTGGATTCTCGTATTCAAAATGGTTGTTAGCAAATAAGAGTTCGTGTTCGGCGTATTCAGTTTGATGACAAATATTTCAAACGTTTCTACCATTAAAGTCAATTGCTAGTTATCGTTGTTTCAGTCCCTTGCGTTGGATATGCTTTCATGTAGTCAATCCTTTGGCAATTGCTCTGATGAAATCCTGAGTCAACAGGTCGAAAGCTTAGCATTAAAATAAAACGTGGTGTTCCACAAACTATTCATAGTATACGCTTTCATGTAGTTGATACAAAGTAAAAGGATATGTTGCAAACTGTTGCCAGCTGGAGTAGGTGGATGGGCACCGAATTTTTATGCGTTAGGGATAGTGTTTGGGATCGTCAGTAGATAGTCGATTTCACTGTAGGAAAAAATTACGGCCTTACCTCTTGTTTGTTCGTGTAGAGAAAAGTTTCTTCTTTCTAATGTAATAGAGAAATAGGGCTATATAATAAATCACTCAATGACTTGTTCTTGTCGAAACAGTGAATCCCCTTGAATCTCGAATCTTGTTTGCCTGATCATTGAATGCTCAATAAAACACTCGAGTTGACAGAAATCTAGTGATTATTATATTAAAATATGTGTTTTCTTATGCTGTATGATCCTACAGATTCACGAGGCTGCAAACATTATACAGAAATTGTTCTTGATATCACAGGAACTTTCAAACGAGAGGTACTATTATATATTGCTTTGTAGTTGTCTTTTCACTTGTTTTTCCGTATCTCTCCTACCCGCGACTTCTTTTCTGTATATTCTCTTTTAAGTTTTGCGTTGCCTTCATTTTCCGTGCTTCACTTTTCTTTCTCTTTCAATTTTTTTCTTTGTTTTTCCTTTCCTATCCATTCTTTGCCTTCCCTTTCCTATCCTCCCCTTTCTTTTTATTTCCTCTCTTTCCCTTTTCTTTTTTTTCATTTCCTTCTATTTCTTTCCATCTCATTCTCAACCCTTCCTTTCCTTTTCGCGACCCTTTCTTACTTTCTCTTTCCAACCCATCCTCTTCATAACTTTACTCTTTCTTCTTTCTTCATTTGAAACAGCACTATCCACTCAAAAGTAAATATTTTTGCAGGGTTTATTTACTAGTGTAAACTTTTTTCTTTATTTTTCTCATGTTAGATTCGGTGAAGTCAAGCGAAATATCGACGGTAAGGGTGCAGTACAGCGGTATGCTGAATACAAATGGCTGTTGTGCAGTGTTTAAGAGTAGTACAGTATAGCACAGTACCACACATCACCTGCCCAGGGTAGCACTCCGTTGCGATACGGCGCGGCACTGCGCAGCGCCATGCAGTCTAGTCTAGTTCAATGTAGTGCAGTACAGTCTTTGCTATATTGTAACGGACTACATACAAAGCCCTCTACTTTTATATTACTTTTCTTCCAAACAGATCATTACTGCAAGATTGAAGATCAACTCATTGCCCTTTTTAAAAATGCTCTACACGAAGGGAACGAGAGTGAAATGAAAGCACTGGCGGAAAGTCTTATTCCTTTTAAGGTATTAAAGGAGTGGCGTTGCTTATGAGTGCAGATTTTATCAGACATTCAAAAACTCATTAATAATTCATGAGGAAAATACAAACGAAAATCATAACCGTGTCGTATCTTTATATATGATAAAGACACGCTAGTTTTTCTCGTACAGTTTTCTCGGCTTAGAAAACATTAATCTTCAAACTTTCTTCGCGAATGAGCGTGTTGAGGGATTCGTTTTTGAAGCCATTCAAAAAACTCGTAGTACATGTTTTATCGGATCTAAACCCTCGGCTGTCACCTCATGTTTTATATCCGATAAAACACTCCTACTCATTTTTTTAAATATTACATAAGAAATTAATCACGCCATCCTGACATGCCCGCGAAGTGACTCAAGTTCAATTCAGTGAACTCCGTATGTTCTGAAACGATTGTTCCATGACTAAATGTGAGGCCAGACATAGCTGACGTAGAGACAATTTTTGGCTGGTAGTTTCAGATTTCGATTAGCCGACTCTCAGTGTTGTTACTTACAGCCAGTTGACGGATAAGAGAGTGGAACTGACAATCAAAAGGTCCTCTAGTCCGCGATATTTTGCTTTGGGTCCAGTCACTGACTGGAACCATCGTACCATTATATATGGAGTTCAGTGGTTGAACTTCGTCGGCTCACTGAAGGTGGATAAGGGTCACTGATGTCCCAAGGATCACAGACTTTCAGTCACTAATTCCCAGGGTAAATTACCCAATCATTCATCCCTAGGGGTGACTTGTCCCTTATTTTTAACTAGGCCAAAATTATGAACTAAAACCCACCATTATCAAAACTCATGAAAAATTATGGGGTTACGATGAGACTCATGAGAAAAGCAATGTTATCAAAATGCGGCTGTAATGGAGTAATTATTGTAATAATTATAAATCAACGGATAGGTTAATCAAGCAACCTTTGTTTCTTGATACTCGTGATGGATTTGAATTGTTTACTGTTATAACTTACTACTTTCAACCTTTGTTTCTTGATACTCGTGATGGATTTGAATTGTTTAATGTTATAACTTACTACTTTCGTCCTTGCTTTTTTTTCATTTCATTGAAAAATAAGAGTTTTTCGTTTATTTCTTTTTTTTCAGAAATACGCGAAATGTATCGACGTTTTTATTGCTGAGAGTCAAAAGGTGCCGTATTATATTAAGTAAATTTAAACTAAATTTCTGTCCAAAGGGTCTTTTCGAATTTAGACGCCGTGTATTCCATAAAGCGAAGTTTTTCATGAGGAACTTATTGCATTCGTCTATAGCAAATCCTCCCGGCCACGAGAAGTTCGTTTGGAATCATTACAACTTCAAAATTTTTATCAATTCAATCTTTAAGTGACGCAACCCTCTTATATTATCTAGTACTATTTACCGGGGACAGTTTTTATTTTCGGTACAGATACATGTAGAATCGATACACATTATCAGGCGTGTCATATTTAAAATAAAAATTTATCGGTCCATGAAACCTGTAGCCTCAAATTTTTCCGGCGCAAGATAAATTTTTACAAATACATGTAAATACCGGCATATACAGGTGTAGCGGAATCTCTCTTATATTATCTTGTAGTATATCTTTAGTACATTATTTCATGAAGATAAAATTAGCTGAAGTTTTGAACTTCGTTGTCTTTAGTTCTCCAGCTTGGAAGCTGTGTTCGATAATTCTAATAGCATTCACATAACATGTACAGCTGTCCAGAAGTTTCTAATGTCATCCAAAAAATCATCCAAATAACCTTCCAAACAAAAGGGAAGTGTTCTTTCAAGGGTATCTAGAACTTTAGCGTAAGAATATTAGGTTCCGATATGTTTGAAGTTAGTCTTTAAATTTATTGCTCTTACGTAAGTAGAAGACTGATATTGACGAGAACGGGGACACTTGTTGTATTGGATGACCATTGACTATTATTGACTTTACTTCATTCCAGCGACGAAAATAGTGATCGTATTGATGAGATGTCACTCCGTCATACAGATGATGTGCAGCTAATAGCATGATCATCTTTGTTAGCATAGCTACAGTGACAATAATGGTAGTAGTATGGTGGTAATGTCTTATTCCCATAGTACTTTATTCATGGGCTGTGAGGCTTGCTCTGGGTTGGTTATGCAGATGTTTTTGGTCTAATGACTCATACATAATCATTCTTTGAAAGTTCGTAGAAATGTAATGTCCGGATCATTACTTTCCTGACTGCTTGTTGGACATGCAGGTTGGGGCCAATCTCCTCCCCAAAGTTTAACTGGTTGATGTGTTATATGCGGAAAAGTATTTAAATAATATCGATAATCATGACGATCATATTGATGATCATAATCGTAATCATAGTCATAATCACAGTCATATCCATATTCATAATCATAATTCTAAACCTATTCATAATCTTAATCTTAATCCTAATCATAGCCGTTATATTGCGTAAAATATAGAGGGAACGGGAATTCTCTGAACGAGGGAATGCCATATTTAGCATTGTTGCCATCTAAGCCTTATTGTTACAAATTCAGAAATAATAAACACCCTGATCTCGCAACTTGAGTGCACGAGACTTATGGAGTGTAACACACACTCACTCAAAAAAACAGCAGATCAAACTCATTAATAATTCATAAAGGAAAACAAACGAAATTAATGTTTAATCTGTACTTGTAAATCTGATACAAAATCATCCTGAATTACATAAAATTTTCATTCAATTTGTTTGTCTCCAACGGCTTCTATTTAAAAAATAGTTAGTAAACATGGACCTTCACATGCATTCGTTGGATAAGTGATGTACCGTATTCGCGTTGGAAATGTATGGGATTTACCGTGGCCCGCCTGTTAAATTCCGTACAGTTCGGCAGCTCATACTCTATCTATTACGCACAAAGGATGACGTACCATAAATAGTAACATTGCTTGGGTTTTTTGTGTTTATGCACGTAAAAGAACTCGCGCTCATCGGTTGTTGTGTCGAAGATTCAATTTTCGTCCAGACTGAGCGAGTTGAGGCAGAAAGTGAGATGAACTCGACTGCCAAGTTCAAAAGTATAAAACCGCATCGACTGAAGACAAGTAAAAATGCAATGTTGACAAACAGACGGACAAAATTATCAGCTGATTAAAAGACCAATGAGCAAGGACTATGTATGTAAGTTTTCCAAGAGATTTAGAACAGCAAGTTGTTCTGAACAATTAGTCACTCTTTTCCAAAACGTTACGTCACCTGCGACATCAAGAATCATAGAAAGTGTCGAAAAAGAATGGACGTAAACTAAAATCCATGGCATGAATTCCTGAATACTATTGCTAAGTAACGCATTAATTGTTACTTCTTCTAGAGTCAGTTCAATTCCCAAGACGTGTTCAAGGATGTAGTTGCATTATGCAGAAACGTGAATGGTTTGGTTAAGTCGATTTTTGGTATCAATGGAGAAATGGTTATGGGGAAACTTGTGCAAAATATATACGAAGGTGCCATTCAGGTAAGAAAGTATTTTCGACGGTCACTGTATAGTTTTAGGGACCGTTCCTACTGGAGGTCAATAGATTTCAGATAAATCCGAGGTATAGTTATTCACACTTATCGATGAGTTAGACTAGAGTTGCTGTTGACTTGCGAATGTTTTCGCGAGTTCACTGGGGATATTTGGTAAGAATGACATAGGACTTGAATGGAAACTGGACAGTAACGGCTTCAAACTTGACATAAATGATGCTGAAAGAAAGAACGACAGGCAACATGAATTAGCTAGATACTCTCTAGCTTATGGAAAATTGGGTTCATGAGAGTTAAGAGGAGCACTAGTCGGGATATACCCACAGGCACACACGAAAAAATTTCACAAGTTGTTGCAGTATTGTTGGCTGGACAATGTTGCAACAAAAGTGTTAGCACGGATGAAGAACATTGATGAAGCAGCAACGGTTCTTATGTTTGTCGGAGCAAAAAAAAACAATGATAGAAGAACCATGTTCACTATTGTTAATATGATTGTTCGATCTTATGAACAAGTTGTTACAGCAATAATGGATAAACAAAAGCCTGAACAACATCTTTATAATGGCTGAACAACGTTTTTGGCAACATTGTTCACGGAGCGCAGCACAATATTGCCTACGCCTGTCAACAACTTTGAACAATTTGTGCGTTTTTACGTATGTGGTTTATAACTAAAATCTTTGTAGGTTGCAAACGTTAAAACAGTGGAAGACGCGTATACTCTTGTGCTGCTATGTTAAAGTAGAAGATGCTAAATATAAATGTTTAATTGATACAGATGACAAAACCAAAAATTTTCAGCCTTTATCTGCCAAAGACATATATATATATATATATATATATATATATTATACATTATTTTACTCTGGGCTAACGCTAGACAATTTTAATCTCCCAGGAAACACCCCTGGTAGAACGTAGCTGCAATTTGTCGCTTGCGTCAAACTCTCCTTGACCCAGTCCCTCAATGAATAGGACAAACGGTTGCTTGAAATTTCAAATTCAGGTTGAAAATTGTGGCGTCTGCGAATAGAAAATTCTCAATGGAAATGTATACCAAAATTGCAACAACGTTTTTTATACACTTCTGGGTTGTTTTAAACGCTGCTGGTGACTTTATACGAGAGCCAGTTTGCTGTGTTGTGGTGAAAAGAAGCAGAACGATGGTCTATCTTTTTTGTCTTTATAATGGTTTATGATAGAAGTTATTTCAAAAGGTGATCTCAAATTTTTACAGGAAATAGGTGCCTATAAGTATTTTAGTTCGATATAAGATAATGATATATCAAAACATAGACAAGTCTGGAGAGAATTATCCTGTTTCGTAATACAAAGAGTTCTTGTTTGCCCATTTTGAAAATGTTCTTTGTATGTTGTAAAATGACTAATAACAAAATCCAAAGATTTTTCTTCTTCGTTGCAAAGACTAGACAACTTCACCCACCGGTTTCAAACAAAATATTTAAACAGCATTTAAACATTTACGAATAGTTGAATTGCGAAAGAAGATAATCCATAATGTTGACGGTAAAACAGGGTCTGAGAATTAGCTTTGGCCATCCTGTACAAAAAGAACCAGATTTCAAAAACTGTGCTTTCGAAAATGCTTATATTTTAATATATTACTCTTTTGTGTCTAACTAAAATCTTTTAAGCATCAGCATGCTGTAAAAATTTGAGATCACCTTTTACAACAACTGTTATCTCACATAAGAAAGAACACGATGAGCACCACTATAGAAGAAAGAACACAAAAAATGGGTCACCGTCTCGCTTCTTTTTACCACTATACAGCAACGGGATATTGTTACAAAGTCACTAGTAGTGTTCAAAAGAATTCAGAAGTGTATAGAGACGTTGTTATAATTTTGATATACATTTACTTCGAGAATTTTCTATTCGCAAACGCCGCCATTTTCAATTAGTGTTTGAAATTTTATGCGATCGTGTATTATATTTATTTGCATGCGTAGACAAATTGAAGCTATGCTCCCTAGTAGGCGAAGAGGTAAGATTAATTTGATGTTATTCATTGTATTTGATTACGTTTCGGCCTGGGTTTTTATATGTACCCAGCTCCCTATAGGTTGACGGTTTTCCTTACTCTAATGGGCTATTCAGACTATTCGTTGATTTAAGTCAAAAAAACCAGGGCTAGATAGCCAGATTGGTAATCGTCTAGGATCCAGACTCCTGGAGGTTATTTGCTATAACGTGTGTTTATTGCACTTTTCTGCGTGATTCCCAGGAAAATATGGAATAGGAAGTAAGTTCATTATTTTATTGAAATTTCGAGAATGCAAATATTTTTTTTATATTCCTAGAAACACGTGGATCACAAGCTCGAAAGTAAACCGCAAGCGGATTCCTACCTTGAGAACTTGTATACCTTATATAGCAAGTACGTAAACTGTTCGGAAATGTGCAGACTACTTAGAAACGTGAATAGAAATTGATATGCAGCAATATGGAAATAACACTTTCAGAGAAATTTATTTATTTATTTAGAGATTTAGGCAAAACACTTTAATCAGTTGATCAACGAATGAAGGTGACAAGACTCACAACGAAATGTTTGCGTTTGGATCGTTGTCTTCTCGCTGGCTGACTTTTTTAGGCACCATAGTGCTCAGATTAGCCTGTGTTGCACCTTGACCGTGAATCCACTGAAACGCAACAAGTTATTCAAAAATTTTAAGATAGCTCGATAGAGTTTAGTGAAAAGCCGAAGAATTCGAACTCTTCGCTCAAAAAATGTGAATGAATATATTATCTGGGGGGAAAGAAACATCACATCTGTGACTAACCAACTGAAGCTTCGTATTCATATCGCTCACCTGTGGAAAATGTACTCATACAATTTCAATATGGGCACACAAATCCGGGCCTGTTCTGTGGCGGATGAGTTCACTGAGAAAACAATGACTCATGGGAACGAAATCCTCAATGGTTCTCCAAAACCTGCTTTTGTTAATTGCACCCCTTTTACAGTCTTTCAAATTGCTCGGTTATTACGAACAATGAAATTTAATTCCCATATATGACTATTGGTGTATGATTCCTCGTTCATTGTATACATTTATTATGTTTAAAGCATGTTTTAGTAAACTAGTATAAACAGGCTTTGAGCTAGAAGCTAAAAACTATAATCAAATTTGGCAAAAATGAAGTTAATTGTTTTATACAGTATGTACTGATGTACGAACATCAGTACATACTGTACTATGAACTGACTATTAGATAATAAAAATCTAACCAATGGTAGAAAGAAATTCGTTGTACTTCATCGTATAAATTTCTCATCTATAGAACTAAAGAGTTGGGAAAGAAACTATCGAACTACAAACTGGGGTCCGATTCATCCTTTTTACATCGGTTGCAGAAAAACGTTTTCAACAAGTACTTAAGCAATTACATCGAGTAAGTGAGAAATTTAATTCTAGATCTGTAACTGTTAATTTAATTAAATAGCTCTAATGATTTAGGTAATATGGCCACCCTTTCTCATTCCTTTGAAAAATGAGCTTTCAGTCATGTGTTGCGATTTTATGGTATGTAGGCCGCCTCCTTTTGTTTATTAGATGCCATTTATACTAGAACCAGATTGCTTACGTGGCGGATAAATGCCAGAACTATCCTGTGAATTAACTTGCACTTTGGCTGACAAATTTCGGGCTCATCCGCCGGATAAGTTATTGATAATTTCCTTAAATAGATAAAATAAGCAAAAGGCAGTAAATGTCATTGGTTATACACCTAACACTTTTTGTTTTCAAACGAAATCCTAAGGGCTGATTAGTTACCACGTGACAGCAAACAAACTCAATCTTTCTTTCCACTTTGGCAAGCGGTGCAGTTCCTCCCTTTGACGTCAGCGGGACGAGGAAAACATTGCAATTTACTCCTCTGACGTCAGCGGTGATACGCTTTTGGGTTTGCAGTTGCACAAATGATTATTTTGTGAAATTATAGAAGCATGACAGAACTTTGGAAAACAGAGTTTGGTGAAACGATAAATTCACGTTTAACCTACACTGCTGAAGTCAACTGAAAAAGTTGACTCGAGCGGGATTTGAACTCCCACTTTCGGGAATCCGGTCCGCCGCTCTACCTGTTGAGCTATCGAGTCTACAGGGATTGGAGGCGAGTTATTATCCA
>JBAHVQ010000040.1:757367-773250 GCA_036872915.1 Nanipora kamurai
CCAATCCCTGTAGACTCGATAGCTCAACAGGTAGAGCGGCGGACCGGATTCTCGAAGGTGCGAGTTCAAATCCCGCTTGAGTCAACTTTTTCAGTTGACTTCAGCACTGTAGGTGAAATGTGAATTTATCGTTTCATATTACCCTGAGGATGATTCTGAAATAGAGTTTGGTGAATTTTTTGTTTTCTGAAAGGAAGACATACCAATGCCTATAGTTAAAGATCGCGAAGTAGTCTAAAGCTACTGTTGTTACTTGGTTGGGTATTTGTGGTCTTGGTATCTTTGGTATTTCGTTATTGGAAAGTCTTTAGTATACAAAAATTTATATTGACTTTCGTCTCGAGAAACAAATTAAACTTTTACGGTTCTCAGGCTACACCATCATCCTTTTACCGTATATTACCTTCACCAGGTAAAGCTCTTAAAGTGCCTATAAAGTGAATTTTTTAATATATTTTTATTGTTAAGCATCAAGAGAACCTACTTTCATAGTTGTGGTTGTCTGAAAAAATTTATAAGACGTTGTCTTTAAGCTTCAAAATCGACTAGTTTCTAGGAAAATCTGTCCCAGAGACTGGGGCCGAAATTAGCTCGATGATGTCAAGATGTTTATCTACAGGAACTTCAAATCACTCAATCGGCAGAACAGAGTGCGTGATTTCATAGCGTACCCTACGACTGCGAGTCAGTAAGTTCTTCAAAATTGTCAGATGGTTCATACAGATCAGATTATGAATTTTACACGAATCTCTACACGAAGTTGCAGACACATTGACATCACACCAACTAGTCACGTGGTAATTTGGCCGCGCGTTGAATGGCCTCTTTTTTGGCTGAAATGCTTACTCATTTCTACCTATTTAAGAGACATTTAATATTTTAAAGAATTTTTTGTTCTCTGCATGTTTCTATGCATATTGAACTTTGAAAAACTACCATAAAAAATTCGCCTCATAGGCACTTTCAAGTGAGATTGAAACTTTGGTTCCTTATAGCTCAATGTTTACCTTGACGAAAGTCAAGTTTAGGCTGTGCTATTACATAAGGTTATGAAGTTAGGTTTACTGTAGGTTAGGGTTTTTTCTCGTTTTAAATTCGGAAGTTTATCATCCACTGCCTACTCAATGCTCTACTTTTGCGTCATTATTTAAAAGTCTTAAGTTGTTTTCCTGTCATTATGCACCACTTGACATTTTTAGACTTGAATTAGACCACTTAAGGAAGAAATGCGAAGTATTACTATCAAAATATTACCATTCTATTGGACATCAAAAAAAAGAGAAAGTCCAAACGTCTGGGTAAGTCAATGACGTTACTTGGAGGAAGGGTGTTAGCTGAAAGAGATTATATACATATATATTCCTTGTTAAATCCGCGTTAAGTGATGCTGGAGTTTAACTTGTTTTTGACGAAAAAGTTATTACATGGAACCATTTACTTTATTTAATTTAAAATACTGAACCAAGCTTATATGTAAAGAAAATGTCTTATAATTGTGCAATTAGTTAAAATACTAAA
Organism: Nanipora kamurai; assembly: GCA_036872915.1. Lineage (NCBI taxonomy): Eukaryota > Metazoa > Cnidaria > Anthozoa > Scleralcyonacea > Helioporidae > Nanipora > Nanipora kamurai. The sequence goes on from JBAHVQ010000040.1 coordinate 758,886, forward strand.
GACTTTAATATAAGTAAAGTAAAAACAAACGGATACAACTTTGTTGTCATTGCCTTGTTAGGTTAAACGAATTAGCGAGGCGCGCTGGATTAACTCAGGGGTCCCAGCAAGTATCTGACAATACCAAAGAAACTTACCTTAACCAAGACCTTGCCGTCAGTTTGCTACTAGAAAATCAGAATTCTCTCAAACGAAGCGAGTTGGTGGGTACTGTATAGCGTTCTAATCAGCTGAATATTCGCGCATCAAGTATTTTGTTGAGACCGTGTGAGAGCTTAGGGCCTGTTTACACAAACCCAGGTTTCCTTACGAGTTCTTAATACGACTTCTTTAAGCTTTTCGAAAGTCGAGAAACATCCCACTGTTTGTATCTCAGCATCCAAACGCCGAAATTTATTTGGTATTTCTTTTATAGAATAACGACATAAAAATCTGTTAACTTCATAAACACATTGATGAAATGAGCAATTCTCCCATAATTCGCCAACTACCAGTCAAAGACAAACACAAGTAGATCAACCCAACTAAAGTCAAGCAACATTAGTGTGGTGAAAAAAAAGGCGATTCAACAGCTATTTGAACGTAAAGCAGCATACGAAAACCATTAGGAATTCTTTTCTAAGATAATAAACCTGAACGTGTGCAACACCAACTTCAGTGAACGTTTGGCGGCAAAGTTTTCGTGTTTAGATTTTTTTTATCCACACACGTTTATTTACCAATGAAAGCTGGCATACGATGCACGTTATTTTATAAAATATTTTACTAAATGTGTCTTGAAGGAAACAAACAAATTCGTACCGGTACGAATGCATAGTCAGTTCAAAAAATTCGGTTTATCATCTTTATTTTATCAAAGGTAAATGCATGCCAACGTTAATTTTACTATACCGAACTCTTCACTCACATGTAAAATACACAAGAAATCGAACCAGTTTTACTCAAAAGTCTACAAAACCTTATCAACCCAATCAGATGTTCTAAAATGAGGCACTTTATGGTTCATGTTACAAGTTATATTAGGATTTATCCCCCGTAACATGAAGATGATGGTATTATGACAGTATTTCAGAACCGACTTTTTCGGCCCGCCATGACACATTGTGGGGGCAGCCAATTACCATTCACAATGTTTTCTCTGGGACGCAGATTTTTGTATTGAAGTTGACTGTTGACCAGACTAGACTTGAAAGAACATAATTCGAAAATCGAAATAGGTCTTTAAATCCCTTTTATCTTGCGAGGGCATGAAAAATTAAAACCGTCACTTTCCATTTAACGGCTTTCTTTTAAAAGTTTGCTTTGATTGGAAACAGAGCATGGAATGGAGTTGTCGGCATTTTGAATTTTAAAGCTCCAGAGAGGACAGGGAATGAGTTTTGACGTGAAATACATTCAGTCGATAAATTAACTAGAATTTGAAACACAATTAAAAATGGGACTTGTGGTTTTTCATCTGGGATATTCAGCCTTAACTAATAGGAGTCCTCAGAACTCCCATTAGGAAAATTTCGGGGGAAAATCTATCTTCCTTTTTTCCATCGAACTACCCCTTTATTGGATGAGAGTAAAACCCAGTATTTTGAGAAGAAATTTTGAGATGCGCTGTTCCTTTCTATCCATTTCACAAATTGTTCCTAAAACACAATGCGTGTTTTTGTGGCCCATTTAAAAAATTTAACCCACGTTTATAAAGCCCGCCCAAGGTAGGCTGTCAGTATAATCGGTGCATGCTTGTTGTTTAATGCTTAGTTTTTGATTGTTATTTGGTATTCTTTTCCTTTGCCATCTCTTTTCTTACAGCTTTGTAAGTCTTCAGAGCTACCTTCTTGTGTGTTTAAAATTTATTCTATCCTTTTGGACTGCCTTTGTCACGACCACCTCGACTATGCCCTAGACATGGGCATACAATGTAAGTAGTTCGTCGAGTTTTTATTGACTGTCTATTAAAATCTGTTTTGCTCGACTTTCCTGAGGATCAGGGGTTGATTAAATGAGCACGGGGGCCCTGACACATTTGTGATTGTCTCAAGTCCCCCCCATGAACTACTTTTGCATCTCGGTGGAAAAGAGTAAAGTGTTGGGAGATCTAGTTTGAGGAAAGATAAAATTTGTTGGCTAATCTGGTTCAACTGGACCACTTTTCTGTACGTCGCTCTTATTCATTATTATTCTGACGCATGTTCACCTTACTTTTTTATCATGTAGACCTTCCTGCTCCTGAACCAAAATCAATTCCTAACTCGAGGTTCTTGGAGGTTGTTGATCAAGCAAATGCTATCTTTCATTTGCTAGAAAAACATTTCAGCGACGCCATTATACGTCTCGTTGGGTAAGTAGTCGTTTTGTGCAGCAAAACCAGAATAAAATATTAATCCGTTTTTTGACCTTATCTCTATTCATGACAGTAATGCTAAGCGCAAGTACAAGACAACCATTTGATTGGAATAAAAGTAGAGTTCTGCGTCGGCAGTATTTAACGGCTTGTCGATAACCGAAAGGGTTGGGAAACTGCTGGGACTTAATTGAGGAGAAACCAGCGTTTCGAGCGAAGGCCCTTCGTCGGAGCGAAACGTAAAATTTGATTGAAGGTGCACACTGCTCCCTACATCGTCCCCCTTCGTACGCCGGTACAACGGCGTTTATCAATAAGAACCGTCAATTAAAGTGATTAAGCGCAAGTATTAGTTGTTAGTTATAACGTCGTTTACAAAATGATTAAACAAGCGACCAAGAAGAGCCCCCGTCTCTGCCACCCTTACCCCTCTCAACTAGATATGCCGTGAGTTCACTGGAGAAGAGTCTGCATGTGCAGAGTCCCATTCAAACCGGTGCACTTGCACTTGGGCTCTTAGACTTTGGAGAAAGCCCTCTGTCGATCTTCCATGAAGATATCACTCAGAATCGCACACCAAGTGGATTGACCTAAAAATACCTAAAAAATCACCGGGCGCTCAAAGGTTAACCCTTCAAAATTCTTAATGTGATTTCTTATGATAATTTTTACAGCCTCGGGCTTCGCTTGGACTTTCACAAATCTTCCCTCGGCAGCGGGCAATTTAATCGCTAATTTCGCTCAAGCCATGTTATTACTTATAAAAATATGCCGAAATTCCAACGAAATTGGTGCCCTGGTAACAATACAAAATCTCACAATTTGACAAATATTTCGTTTTGATTATACTTCTTCTACAGTTGGATACCTTCTTTACTAAACTTACTATCATTTTAAAGGTGGAAATGCCTATAAATGAATACCCTACTAATTGTAACTTGTAAACATAGAAACTGTAGTGAGCCACTTCAGGATACAAACTGTTGGGATGACAAGTCAGTAAAATATTAAATCTTTGATATCCAAAAAGGTACACTTAAAAAAATAATACTATCAGTGTCCGAGATTCTTGTCTGCTTACAACAAAACGTGGTGGTCAGATATGTCATATAAGAATCCGGTCAATTAAATAATCATAGCTTATTCAGCATTTCAATACACGTATCAAGTATACCGCAAAAAAGCAAGATTATATTTCTCAAAACGCAGTACACAGCTGATGAAGGACTAAATACTAAAATAAAACATCATAACCTAGTAACCTAGTAACACAGATTCAGTTCTTCATCAGCTCGCTGTGCACGGTTGTGTTTTTTTGGACTTCAGCACCTTTCTTTATGATTTCTACTGTATGGCATCCGCTACGGAGAACGTAGCGAACGGGGTTCAGCTGGACCCAATACTAGCTCCGCAAGATGCTTCGCGAGAAAAATCTCCGGTGCTTGACCCACCGAAGAAAAAAAGTGCCTGTCCACCACTCGGCGGTTAAGGGAAAAAAACGAAGACATACATCTTCCAAACGGGCCAAACACACAAAAGAACTCAGATAAAATAGACACCGAAATTGCCGCCCTTCGGAAAAAAGGGGCCCTGAGAATTGCACAGCCGGATTCGGACCAGTTTGTAAGCAATTGTCACAAATATATTCAAAGGACGTTCTACGAGATCTGCGTCAACATTAAAGGGCACGGCAGGCGCAGTATCTTTGGAGGAAGTCGTAAGGATGGCTGACTGGTCGGGACCATCTTCCTTTATTCGCTTTTACTATCGCCTAACCTTTGACGATGTTTATGCTAGGGCTGTCTTTTCCAACCCTTCGTAACGAATATTCATGGGGTTTTGTTTTTCCACTTTGAGTGGTTATTACTTATTTAGCTTTGAACAAGCGTTCGATTAATGAAAATCAAGGCCCAGCAAAAAATTCTTAAGACAGACATATTTGTGTCAAAAGGTTTATTTAGATCTAACGTTTCGTTGCTTAAGACGCAACATCATCAGAGAATGAGACAATAGGATGAGGAAATCACTAAAATATTATTACATAGCTAATTAGCATAAATTTGGCGTTTGAGAGGAAGCAGGGAGTGGTAAGATGTCAAAGGTGACGGACAGGGTAAAGGCAATCAGAATAGGGGAAGAGGAATTACGCTTGATTGAGGGTTGAGGATAGGATTGAGTTTGTGAATGAGCAAGTTTCTCTGATGAGGAGTTCATGAGTGATGGATGAAGAGGAGTGAGAGAGGACGATGAAATCATCTGATGTAGTGGGATGGCCAGTGTCGTGGTGATATGATAGAATGTTTGTTGTGGAAGGGTTAGCACGCTCTTTGTCAGTAAGGGCTGAGATACCCAAGTGATCTCGTGGCAGACTGATGGTTGGTCATTGAATGGCAGTTGGACGCTCTCCTCAGTCGTTTTGATACCTTTTATATTGTTCTTCTGCTTGTATATTTGCAGCTAGCTGATTTCAAACTAAATCTGTGTTGCTAGATTACTAGGTTATAACGTTTTATTTTAGTACTTCGTCCTTCACCAACTGTGTACTGCGTTTCGATGGGGGAATAAAGCATTGTTATATCGAACTTCTGTGTTTGCATATAATCTTGACTTTACTTCAGGCGGTTTACGCCCTTGCAAAATCTTTAATTTTACCGCACCTTCCTGCACGAATGGGTGTGGTTCTCGCGGGATTTTTGACAGGAATATTACTCCTATCAAAAATCCTGCGAGAACTACGCGCATTTGCGCAGGAAAGTGTGGTAAATTCTTGCTTTTTACGAGATTCTTGATACGTGTATTTTGAACTCTGAATTCTGGCCTCCCAAGTATAGTAGACGAAAACCTGTTCCGTTCATACTTTGTTATATCAGTTCTTAACAGTCACATAGGCCATTCATTTCGTGTATTTTTATTCTATAAATAATAATCTTTAATATATATTATATATTTAATGATAAATACTAATGAACTTGTTGACTAACAAGTTCTGTGATTAAAGGATAAAATTCGGGACTGCTTTTGATGTACTAAGTTGATTGGGGAGAAGAATATTTATTTATGGAATATTTAGGAACATCGATTACTGCAGGAATACTTAGAAATGTTCAATTCATTTGCTTTACTTAAACTGTTGTGTTTTTAGTTCATCTCCCGTGTACTCACAGTGCATTCGGGTAAAGAAAGGAGTCATGGTAGGGATGGAGAATAAACTGGACCACGGAATGGACAGGTACTGTTCCTTTTTGAAGTTAACTAATTTAAAGTCCTAGGAAATTTTTTGCTGATCAAACTGTGGAACGCCATGGACTCAGAAAAACTGAGTTTTTCTGAGTTCCAGACGGGACTCAAAATTAACTAAATTTTTCTGTTGCTGATCTGTACCCTTCCACAATAAAAATCTCTACTGCATTATTGGCGACAGCTATTTTTTGCAAAAGCTATAAATTGTCTCGATTTCGGTTAAAATTGCGATGGAGTACCTTTGATACAGATAAGATTATGGTACACGCCCGAAACACCTGTTGTGTTTCATTTCTAGTTCAACCCAGTAGCAGTCTTAATTACATTCCGAAAAATTATTGTACCCATGGATTTCTTTTTCCTTCCAATGCACTGGAGTACACTTCTAGGCCCCGTCCAGACGTATACGTTTTCAAGCGAAAACGGAGACTTTTTTATCCGTCTTTGCCTTCCGTCCACACGTAAACGCTGAATCAGCGTTTTCGAAATCACCGAAAACGGAGACTTTTGAAAACGGTGCGTTGTCGTGTGGACGGGCGAAAACGAAAACGTTTGAAAACTGTATTGGCTCCAGCCCACCTAAACAGAGGACGTCTTTATTCTGATTGGTTGGAGTTAATGACCGGAAACGACATAACATAGTTATTTTTAATTCGTCGTTAAGAAACAGTCAACAAGAACAGTACATTTGATGGATGATTTTCTTTCGGATAACTGCTGATATGTAATGCCACGGAATACCTAGCAATAAATCCGCTTTATTAAAGCGATGCTTGTCTGTGTGGTTACTTTATGTCGCCTTAATACATTTAAAAGCGATAATAAATGAAAATTGTATAGCAGTGACCTAGCACTGTTTATCGCATTCTGGCGTTTTCGTGTGGACGGATGAATACGATCCAAAAACGCTCGTGTGGACGCAAAATTCTTGATGCATTTTCAGTTTAATGAGTACGGATAGACCTGAAAACGCATACGTGTGGACTTAACCCTAGAACCGGAAGCTCGTATACTGCGCTTCTGTAGTTTCTGTGTTTTTTAGCCAATATTTATAATTTAAGTAACAATTTCAGGTTGCTGACTTCCTACGCAGGATATGTAAAACATGTACTGGCGACCGAACAAAAGAAGGGTGATTTCCGTCCGTCTGAAGGAGGAAACGCTGATTTATTCAGTTGTACTCAGGTATGCATTCCAAAACATTCTGTGCACCTGGTTGCCAAAAGCAAAACAAATGTAAGCACTTATTTACTTGGACGATGGTAAAACACGCACAAACATGGACATGAGGCAAAACATATGCTTGTCATTTGGCTTTTTTCGTGTGTGGTTATGCTGGTTCGCTTCTTGCGTCGCTCCTTCAGAAATCTGCTTTGTTTTATCTTCTGTTTCGTTCTTGTGTTGGCGTTTGCTTCGCTCGTGCTAACGAGGCTTTAGAAGCCTTATAGAAACCAGGTATTTTGTAAACAACAGTGGCTGAGCTCACTTGTCATTTCCGACCGTCTGATGATGGGGATACCTATCTATTTCGTTCCATGTAGGTAGGGGCGCTACGGGAGGGCGTTAAAACCCTTGCGAAGTCTTATGTCAGTCCTATTAGTGACAGTATTTTGTTCCTATTTCCCCAACTGCATTCAAATGGTGCCAATCATCCTACGGGTACCTTTCTGTTACTTTCCGACCCCTACCCTTCGAAATTCATGGTTGCGCCCTTGTAATTTGGATATTCTAAAAGACTTTCTCATGACTTTATAAACTCTCGTGATTGTCGATCGTCTTGTGAAGGTGACACTGACCTTTTGGTTATCTTCATGTATGCATGCAATTAAAAAAATTACTGTTGAGGAAGTCTTATAATTGTCATACTTGACGATCACAATGGACTAGTTAGTTAGCACAATGCTAATCTCGACCACAACATCGCTTGGAATTATGTTGAAATTTTCCATTTAATCCAAACTTTAGGTACATTATTCAGTCCCGACTGGAAAATCTAACTACAGTGCTCGTTGAAAACATAGCATAACTAAGAACACGTGTATAGACAACGGAACTTGTACATAATTTTTCTTCAGTTTACATAACACGCTATCTGTAGCCCAGATATCTTGTTATTACAATCTGTTTTTAGTTTTGTTTTCTATATATGAGGCCACGTAATACGTTATGTCTTCTGCTGTCTACACATGGTCAAAATCGTACATCTATTCTTCCTTCTAATGTGCTTATCGTGTTTTATTTTGAATACTTGTCAGAATATAGCGAGTAAAAATTCGGATTTATTTTAGCAGCTTTGTGATGACCGGGTGGAAATCTCCTGAATTGTCTTGGTATCTCATGTCATGACAAAAAGCGTGCTTTAATGTGGTTCAACGGAAATGTTAACCATCAAACAATAAAACTATAAGTGAAAAGAAAACCTATCAGAAAGCTTGGTTTTTGCAAGCCATATACGTTTGTCAGATGACCTGGGCTGTCATCAAGTAGTAATTACTGTATGTCAACCTAGTTTTCGCTGACTATTCATGGCCTTATGATTTGTTTTAAATAGGCTTGCAAAAAGTGCTGTCAATTTATCGACTGTCAACGTTCTCTACTTAATGATTACGTCGATGGTAAAAACTTAGAGTCAGTTTTGTCAGAGTTTGGCATTCGCATTCACAGACATCTACTTGATCACCTGCAACAGTTTCAGTACAACTCTATGGGTAAGGCTTGATCTTAGTTACAAAAATATTTGCTTTTCGTGTATATTTAGCTCAACCTTTCCCAGAAAAATAAGGCGCTGAGCATATAACGATAAACATATGAGCGTTATTTCTTATGGTGGCATATCATCAGAAGGTGACAGATATCCTTTGAAGAGTGAAGATCATTATTGATATCGCCATTTTGCTAACAAAATGTCTTGAACATGAAAATATACTACTTCTATTCAGTGACAATCTTTGTCTGTTTGTAATTGCGTTTTTGATTTCGTCGTGTCGGCACATTCACTATTGGAAGAAATTAAATATTACATGGTGACAACTCACTGAAACTCAACTGGAAATAAATTATGTTTTTTGGGCTTTAACGCCACGGATCACCTCAATTAAGCAAACTTAATTCATCGAATTTTTTATCCCGGATTGTTGTTAATTTGTTATTTTTTAACTAACTAACAGGAGGAATGTTGGCAATTTGCGATATCAACGAATACCGAAAATGTATTCAGCGTTTTAAGGTATATCGGTTATCTCAAGCTTATGTTAAAGACTTTTTTACAATAGATTTAGTTCTTCGTACATTTTCGTTTGCCATTACCCATGATCTATTAAAGGACAGACGCAAGAACTGTTGTCACTAAAACAGTGAACCAATCACAACTTCCCGTGTGATATCATCAACGAATGACGTTGCTTCTTTTGTATACATCACCGATCACGTCAGATTGCTGTTTTCATGTTTTCCCATGCCCCGAAAATTTCCTATTAGCTTACAATCAAACTTTCATATCTTTTGGATTTATTGTCTTATTTTTTATTGTATAAAACGAACAGATTTCATTTTCCGTTGCCTGTTCAGTTGTAGATGTACAGTTACGAAGGTTGACCTTTGCAGCTCTCTCTTGTCTCACTTCGTTCTTGAGACATTAAGATTTGTTTAATACGTAAATTACTCACCTTTCTACGCCACTCTGCGTAATGACTTAGTAAGTCTCTTGAAACTTTCTTTGATTAGTGCAATGCGATCCATACGTGCTCACGAACAGTTCCGATTGATTTTTAACGAAAACTTCAAAGATATGTTGTTTTCCAACAAGCCATTATTCAGTGTGATGTAGAAAGTTTGGTCATTTACCTATTAAAAGAAGCTTAATATCTCAAGAATGAAGTGAAATGAGGGAGAATTGTAAAGAACAATCTTCAAAATTTCAAAAAATCTTTCATCTGAGATGGTTTCTTCTGAACTAATTTTTTCAAGTCATATGCCCTTTAATGGAAAATCATGATGCATTCCACCAAATCCTTCCAGCCACTCCCTTCTTTTAAGGTCAAATGCGTTTGCGTGTTTTTGTCAATTTCCAAGGTGTATCTGAGTATGTTAGCTCATCAAGTTCACTTTCCTCGAATTTTTCATACAGATACCATTACTGAATTCGTTGTTTAATACTCTTCATGCCCTTGGCAACCTCTTGGTTGTCGCGCCCGATAACCTTCAGCAAGTATGCAAAGAAGAGCATTTGGTAGGCGGACTATATAATTTTTTTTCGGTAACAAAATCGTCACTGATAACAGCAAATATATTACTGATTACATAGTGCAGATTATTATATTACGAAATAAAAATAAAGCTTGTGTAGGCTGTCTCTTACGAAATTTTGGTATTTATCCCCTTTTTTTTCTCAGTCAAACGCCAGACTGAAAGTGTTTGACTCTGACAAACGTCATATGATTTACATTTAAAAGGTAGACCTGTGAAAGAGTTTAGGGTGATTAACTCCCCTTATTTACTAAATAAAAATGTGAAATTTCGGGCAAAGATTCATACAATGGTGGAACGTGTTGAAGGGTGCATTTTTTGGGACCTATTCTTACTATTCTTATTCCGGAATACAGAAACAAAATTCGATGTGTTTTGACTAAATCGACAAAATTTTTCGTTCTCAGCAACCTATGCCTCAAAACAGAGTAAAAGAAACACAATTCCAGTCCTACTTCAACCAGAATAGGTCACAAAAAGACACAGTTCCGTCTATTCCTATTCCGGGATAGTCCCAAAAGAATGCGCCCTTTGAAACTTAAAAGAATAGAGAATAATAACTAACCGTACTGGGAAAATATGAAAAAACTAGATCACTAACGTATCATCCTTTTTCTCCGATGAAGGGCTTTCGCTTGCAACGCCAGTGCCTCGTGGAGTACTACCTTGGAATGTTATAAATTTCGTTTTAAACTGCCTACGCAACACTCTGTTTTGTATATTATAACTGAAATGTGTGTATAGATTGTCTTATTGACTAATAAAAGCATATCAATGTGCTGATATGTATGTGCTTGAGGGGAGAGCAAGTTTATAACATTCAAACTTCAAAAAAGTCAAATTTCGACTTCATGAAAACATCGCCGATGTAAAAAGATCAAAATATAACGTTCTACACGATTGATATTTATCATACAGTCACTATATTTTGTAAGCATTTGTTGAAACTGAAAGAGCATTTTAGAGACCTCCTCTCTGTCTTATTTAATTCCTCAGTAACGTTAACAAACCAGTCAAAGGAAAGTTCTCTAATTTATAATTTCTTTTCTATGTAGGCTGCTCTAGACAAGTCGGTGCTTCATTCGTTTGTTCAACTCAGGGCAGACTACAAAACGGCCAAACTTGCGCGACATCTGGAGTAACCTATGCAAAACTAGAAGAATATTTTCACTTTTCATTCTCACCGTATACTTGTCCATATTGTTAGTACACCCCCTCCTCATGCTCCAAAATCTTAAAAATTCCCACACTTGCTTTTGTATTCCTTGAATTTTACCCCTTCCCAAAGATAAAAAATTGTTTATGTACCATCTAATTTAGTAGAAACCAGGTCATACAGACTAAATCAATGACGAATTTTAAAGTTTTTCTAAACATTTTTTCACAAAACTCGAACAAGATAAAAGTTGCATGTGTTCCTCCGAAACATCAAAACCTTGAACACTCAAGACAAGTATAGTCGTTTTGTAATTGATTTGAATTTAAACCTTAATTATTTTGGTAAAGGTAAGAATGTGTCGATATACTTCAAATTAATAGCTTCAAATGATACACAGTGGGTACACAGTGGATACCACCAAATTGCGAGCCCTAAATTAAGAGCCTCAAATTATACGCGGTGGATATTACTGGCGCAGTTTTAAGAATTGACCCATCCAACCATACAATGACCTAAAACGGGACGAACCATTATTTTGAAAGAATTTTAGTGTTAATCTTGACCCTATACTAGAAAGATATTTATGCAGTGGTAAAATCCTGCAATCACAAATTCTTCAAGAAAGTACACACCCTAACCTGTATAATTTTACTATAGATTTGCGTGGCTTCCATAAATAAAAGAATGAGTAAATGAATAAATAAATAAACAACAAAATAAATAAACAATAAAATGATTAAATCAATAAATGATTAAATAAATATGTAAATAGGTAAATGAATAAATAAATACATCATAATAAGTAAGAACGGCTATAACTGACCTTAGCTCATTACGGTCGAAGGAAATTGAAAAAAGCGATTCAAAAACTGTTGCTAAACTTCATGTTATGGTTTGTTGCTGCCTAACGAACCATGACATATTACGCGCGCATAAAAGCATATTTATGACTCAACTTTTTATGCAGTTTCAGAAAACTTCCGTTTCGAGGCGAAACTCGAACAGGAAATAAGTCAAAACATCAAAAGATTCATGGTACACTAATGACGGATATTTGAGGTGTCGAACCGAATAATGTTAAACTATCTGCTCCGTGGGTAAAATTCCAATTCAGGGGTTGGTTTTATAACCTTTAACGCCCAGTGTCCAATACATAGGACATGATATCAATTGATTGACACAGTGTATTGGCATATTGAAACGTAGGTCATATCTCCTAGAATCTGTGGCGAAATCACATGAAACCAGGGACGTCGTTAGGGTTTGCAAGCATTCTTGGCGTACCCCACAAGCTGGTTAGCCCCTAATTGGTGCATTTAAAATCAAAAGCTTGGATTGTGGAGAATGCGTTATTTACTGGTAGCTGGATTTACCAAAATGTATGCTTGTATCTTTGTGCCCTAAATTTCGTTTTAACGCAAATGCAAAGGATATACAGTTTTTTGTTCCTTAACTATAAAAGGATGATTACGCGCTCATTAAAAACTTTTGCTACCTTGGTATCTCTTAATATAAATGCAAACAGCAGAGACCAAACAACAAACCCTATTGACATACACTATGTTCTGTGAAACTCGAATTATTCAATGCCGAACACGAATCCTGGTCATGTGGGAGCTTGGAGAATGTCTGACAGACCAGGCCGGTCTGACTGACCTTTTGTCAAGCTCTTAATTTCACCGATTATCAGAAGGTTGGCGGATTCAATTCACGTCTAGTGCTTAGAAATCGTTTTCCTGAGATTACGAGCTTGCTTAACGCCCGCTGGTCGCCCGATGTTCATTCATCAAAGAATTTGGGAGCTTATACGTGTTTGCATTATGTAATATTTAAAAAACCAGTAGGAGTGTTTGTATAAAAACGCTAGGCGACAGTTAACCGTATGCTTTAGATCCCATAAAACACGTGCTACGAGTTTTTTGAATGACTTCAAAAATAAACCGCTCAACACGCTAATTCGCAAAGAAAGGTTGAAAATTAATGTTTTCTAAGCCAAAAAATTCGACGAGAGAAACGAATGTATCTTTATATAAATACACCACTCGGTTATGATTTTCCTCACAAATTACTGAGTTTTTGAAAGCTATATAAAACGTAACTTATAACATATTAACATCGTTCTTATTTGGTAATTGAGTAGAATTTCTCCAGCTAGTGCTATAAACTAACAAAACAGCTAGCTGTGGCACTACTTCATCACTTAAATCATTTGGGGGTTTGCAATAAACATTCCGTGCTAAAGCCCCAGAAGCCCAGGTCTAAGGACGCCACTGCTTGAAACTTCATACGTTGGTGCAGATCATAAAAGTGAACAGCTCCAGGGCAATATATGATTGTAATGTAAATGCATTAATTAAAACAGAACCGTTTTTATTCTGCCATAACCCAGAAAGTTTTCGCGTCTATTTTTACATGGCATATAAAGCGATGAAGGCAATATGTCTCCTATCATGAGCAAAAATGCCCACGATCAGGTTAGAAACAAAAAGAATTACATGACAGATTTCAAGGGCCTGGGAACTAATACATTACTATGACAATATTTTGACATTGAGCTGTAAGTATTAAAATAAACCAACGTGCAAAGTTTCAAGTGATTTCGTTGAATAATTTTGGATATAAAAACCGGCAGTCAGAATCGATCATGGAAAGATTTATGCAACTTTCTGGCTTCATAGCCAAACATGAAGCTCTTAACCCCACTTACAGCCATTAGAGTTAAAGTAATGATTGTTTTTAATAGTTTAAGATGTGTCCCACAGTATTTGTAGAGTCACTTTACTTTAAAAGCAGTATGTAGCATACGCAAGCTGAATTTCAAGGAAGGATTGTGGGCCTGCAAGAAGTTGGAAGGAAGTCAGAATTATGGGCCCAAAGAGAAGAATCAGTTTGGAAGATCAAGGAAAAGTGCTGGCATTGTCGGAAGAAGGATATTGCTGGAAGAAGGAAATTGCTGCTCCTGTTGGTTGTACTCAGAGCACCGTCAGTGAAATTTTCAAGAAGAGACTCACTGGTAGTGTGAAAGATGCAAGGATCTCTGGACGGAAATGAAAAACTACGGCGAGAGAGGACAGGCTGATGGTAACAAAAAGCAAAGCCAATTTCTTCAAGACAGTACCACAAATATAAACTGAGATGCTAAACTAGGAGTTACTATCGCAAGTGAAGTGCTGCCTCGAAGCCTCATTGGAATTTTACTGACAACAAACTGCACATGCGGCAGCGAGATTTGAAAAATGAATTACATGACTGCAGTAGCAGAAAGAAAGATTATTTTAACAGTAAATTTAAATACAACAGATTTTGTTACAAATTAACTATTAGTTATCTGAATATATTTAGAAAGGATATCATTAGTTATAAACAATACAATTATACATGAAGTA
>JBAHVQ010000040.1:777785-831352 GCA_036872915.1 Nanipora kamurai
CGAAATGATTAGTTAGTTGATACGGCCATTTATAACCGTATAGTCAATTTTAAGGAGCACTTGATTCCCAGTCATTTTAGTCTTTGATCGGAGGTCTTTTGGCCAAAAAAAAAGTCTTCTTGTCTTCTCAGGGTAACCAAATAAAATTTCGTAAATTTTATTGTGTAACGAAATGATTAGTTAGTTGATACGGCCATTTATAACCGTATAGTCAATTTTAAGGAGCACTTGATTCCCAGTCATTTCAGTCTTTGATCGGAGATCTTCTGGCCAGAAAAAAACTCTTCTGTTTCTGGTCAGCGCGCGCGTCATTTTTGACTTTGTGCGTTGACTCTTTTTTTTACTGGCTAGAGATTTTTGATAATTCATATTCGACAGCTTTGGCATTTGATAGTTTTTTGGTTTTTTTACAGTATTTTATATATTGGAACGTTTTTATTTCATATTAAAAAATAGTTCCCAAATATGTTTCAATGAAAAGCCTGTAAATTTGTTCATAGCTGATATTAAACAGTATACAAAATCAGTACGGATGTGATGTTACATCTGTGTACTTTAATATAGCAACCAGAAAGTACGAAAACAAAATTAAAAAAAGAAAGCCAGGTCCCTTCGTCAATTTTGGGGATACCACCTGACCAGAAGCAGAAGACTTTTTTTTTTGACCTTAATTTAACATTTTAGCGGGAAAACATACTCCCTGAACAATCGGACTGACTCACGCTTACGCAATTGATCTTTCCCAAATTTGGTCCAATGCCCAAAAAACAATGAACTAAGTCGAAACCGGAGCGGATAGAGTAAAAGTCTTAAAATGTCTTCTCAGGCCTCGACTTGAATCCATTGTTTCGTGGGCAGTGGACCGCATTCAGTAAATGTCTATTATATTAATCTAATCCCATGGCAACACCTTCACAAGTACTGGTATTATTCTCAGGTTACAGATAAAACCTAGATGAAAACAGTTGAGTAAATGACAGCAAAAGTTGAACATTTCTATGTTCTATCTGGCTTTGAGAAAACCCGTACTATTAGATATATAATTATTTTCTGCAACAAGTACTAGACAACGCACTAGTTAATAGGCCACATTTTACTTATTGTTTATTGTTGATCAGACTATAAATTCATTGGAACAAAATTTGTTGTATTAATTTCAATTTCAGTAGCGTGGACCGATCAACGAAGCTAATGTGACTTAAATTTATTTGAATTTATGAGTAAAGAAAAATATGACTTAATTGTTTCTACATTTCTCGCTCTTTATACAATAAGACACACACAACCTGATATAGTACTTAAAGACGTTCTCCGATTTAATTATTTTAGAGTTTGTTATTTTTTTTCGTTCGGTTCTGTTTCACTTTATGCTTTCTCCGTATCATAATTATACAAATTACAGGATTATATTTGACAAATTACAGGAATATATTATTGAAATTTACTTCGGCTAAATATTTCATTATTATTTTTTCACGTGCAATGTTTACTTTACAGCTGTGCCCATGGGCATAGGGTGACACGACATCAATGAGGGAGGCACAGATTAAAGATTTAACAGCGCGCATGGCCTGATAATACAGCCCATTGTCTTTCAGAATTTTCAATCCAACGCTAGCAAGCTGGAGGAAGAATTCTCATCACAATGTGATTTTTAAGCATTATTGTCGCAATCTGGTTTTGACACTTTAAAAAGCTCAGAGGACAGGATCTTCTGTACATTATACCATTAGTTATGTTGTACTTCGTGACCTGCGTAAAAGCGCGCTGCAGAATTTCCTTGTAAAAAATGGAGAACTTTTGGGTCGTCCCCGCTTCCACATATGTCAAAGGAAAACCTTTAAAGAATTACGGCTTTCTATTTTTCTTGCTGATATTATTAACCTTCAACTTGAGAACTTTAACAAGGAAATAATTGTGCACTTAAAATGACAGTGGATAGAATGCTATCCTTGTTAAACCCCAAGTTGAAGGTTAACGGTGTGAACTTGAATTCACGAAGTTGACCTTGGTTAAAGGATATTGATGGCAGCGTAACCAGGTTTTTTTGGTAGGGGTCAAAGGGGGGAAAGATTTGATCATCACAACTTGAGAACTTTAACAAGGAAATAATTGTGCACTTAAAATGACAGTGGATAGAATGCTATGCTTGTTAAACCCCAAGTTGAAGGTTAACGGTGTGAACTTGAACTCACGAAGTTGACCTTGGTTAAAGGATATTGATGGCAGCGTAACCAGGTTTTTTGGTAGGGGTTATAGGGGGGAAAGATTCATTACGAAGCGAATGAAATTTGTAGTGCGAAGTGCAAGCCCCACCATCTGGAAATGTGAAAGCTATTATATCCTGCCGTTTGGAAATGTGTATTCCTATGCTATTAGAAACAAGATTGAATTTGCGACTTATAGTGGTCAATACTGAACTGTTTGGGAGTAGCGCGAGTGGGGGGGGGTGACCTAGCTATTGAGTGGGGTTGCTCGTCGCCCTGCCTCCTCTGGTTACGCTATTGTACTCGACATGATATTTTTGTTCTCAGGATTCGTTATGAGGAAGTGCCAGATTGACTCGACCTCCTGCTGCTAGTCATGCTGGAAGACAACTTCAAACTGACAAAAGTCACTACAAACTGACAATTTAAAAAACTGAAGTATAAAACAAACTCCGAATATCAATTTCGGTAAACTTGACATTTAAGTTATTAAAACCAGACGTAGAGTAGAATGTGATACAGTAATATTTCGGTTTTAATGCAAAACCATTGGCCCATTAGAACCTAAATGACTTTGGGATAAAGTCGAAGGTTCGAAACCTGGTTGTTGCTTTCCATTTGTCTTAGTTGTTTAAATAACTTAGATTTAGAGTTTACAAGATATTTATCTACAAAATTTGTTTCGTTCTTTATTTCTCCTAAAATCAGACAAAACCTTACTAGATAAGTCCTTTTTGAAAGTGCTGCTCATCCTCAATATCTGCGGGATTACATGTAAATTCAAAACAAGAGTATCTGGGAGAAAACATGTATTTATTGTGGACTTGAAATCCCTCCGAAGAGCCATTTCTGGTACGACGGAAAAGAAACATAAATTTTCCCACAACTGTACATCGCGGTAATTAAGGTTTAGATTATAAAACTAACTAGTTTAGTGTCGCCGAAGGCAATTATGTTGGGGTGTCCTCATGACACTCATTTCTCTCCTGTATACGTTTGTATAGATAAGTATTTGATATTGCTTGGTGTATCTGATTTTAACAGTTGCCAGAAATGAAGAATTAGTTTAATAAAGTGACTACTGAAATGTTAAGGTTTTGTCGGTTTGGCCATCTGCAAAGCAATGACCGGTACATCTGAATTACTCTAATTAAATTAAATCTTTTAGAGCCAAATTTCTAACTATTAAGCAATTCACAGAACTGCCATTCACTGAAATTTGAAGAGACCTGAAATATTGGTTTTAATTTAGAATTTGATTAATAAGCTCGAATTATATAGGAAACTCGTAAGGGACCTAGTTTGTTTTGAATTTTTTTGATGATCATGCATTCTCAGAAACGAATAAAGCGCACATCCACTTTTGCCCCCCAAAGCACACCACACCAAATGCCACCTGTAAATGTTAAACAAAGCAAACATGCAAGTATTTTTTCAAAATATTCACGCAGTTTACTTATTCCCGCATGTGGCATATTATAGGTCCAGAAGAACCAATTTCGTCTTGTATTAAACGAAACTGCTAATAGTGGACTGCTGCGATCTCTGTTTTTCTACAGTCACGCTCGGGATGATGGCACATTGCACATCTCAAGTATCGTGCTATGTTTGGGAAGTTTCATCAATGCCAAATGATCAGAATTTCATGCTAATTAAAACCGGGCAGCTGACATTGTGAGAAACGTATAGGCCGTGACCTTCGCCTTCCTGATTTGAACATCAACATAATTTTCTAAAGCCAGTTTGAATATTTTAAAAAGATGACCAATCATAGATCGCATATTCATAAAATGTGACCAATCACGAAACAGCAACCTTTACCTTCAAGATCTGACCTTTATCAAGTATGTAATTACGGAGAAATGACCTTCGGACATCACAGTAGGCTTGTAAGTGTTCGTAAGTAGTTTGGATTCTTGCATGGGATACATCAAAATAAACTATTACTCAGTTTAAACAAAGCTTTAACATAGAATTCCTTGTTTGAGAGTGTGACTCACAGAGGAACGCTTTTCTTGGTAAGTATTGCATTCTTTAAAGTTTATTTGGCGGGAACAGGAAAACGTTGGTTGTCTTCTCCTGAACTTTTTTTAATGTTTTCGTCTGATTTGACGAATAAATAGGTGACAACTTCAGACAATTTAAAAAATTATGGCTAACCTGACCCCATCAACAAGTAACGACGAAGAAGAAGGTACAAACGGTGAAGAACCATGGCGAACGTGTCTCGTTTGCGAAGATAAAGCTACCGGACGACATTATGGCATTGTGGCATGCGAGGGATGTAAAGGGTTTTTCAAGCGAAGTGTCCGAAAAAGTCTGATGTATTCTTGTCGCGATGGTGGAGATTGCCCGATAGACAGGCTACAAAGAAATCGTTGTCGACGTTGTCGATTAAACAAGTGCTTAAAGATGGGAATGAAAAGAGAAGGTGAGTGAAGCTGACTTATAGCACATGCTTAAGAACAGAGGTCTACCGAAAATAGAATAATTATACAATACACAATCATCTCACATGCGTTATTTAGAAATGCTCCATGTTAGGTTTAAGTCTTTAGTAAGGTATTCCAAGGGAATCAGGGGACAGAAGAATTGAAGAAATCGACTCTTTGACCTTCATTAACATTGATGTGACTTGCTGGAAAGTGTCAGTATATTTGAAAGATCGCTCAACACGTACGGAGCGCATCAGTGAAAACCCTTTGAATTATTCAACATAAATAATTCATATCTTGAACTGAGAGAAGAAATGAGAATACCTTTCCTAACTATACCATCCGGAAGAGGAAACCAATAATATTATCGTTAGCTCCGTGTTTTGCATTCAGACGTGCAAGAGTTCGGTCTTTTGTGGCAAGAGGGTATGTTGCATCTTTTTATAGAATCTGCGCCATCCTGCGTGGTAACTATTACCACAAATTCAAAGATAAGGTGTATCAAGTTTCAGTATGTTAATTTCAACTACTACCTCAGGGTTTTTTTTTATCAAAAAAAGCATTACCTTGGCCTTGGGGTGACATGAAAATGGACAACCTTAACAGTCTTAAATTTTTAGTTGATTAAACAAATAAGCTGACTTAAAAAATAAAAGCAAATAAAAAAATAAACAACTGGTCATGAAGAGTCAATTTGCTTCAATAAGACTGTACACTGCAGGTCTGAACCAGTTCAGGTTAAATTAAAGCTGGAGGATTGAAGGAGTTTATTGGTTCATGTCAACCTGGGGGTATACCAGATTTTGACACAATTGCTCTCAGCCTACCCAAATGTATACATAACAGGTGTACCCAAACTGCTGGTTATTCTGTCTGTGACTTGGTCAACTGTGGACTTGAAGGTGAAAGCAACACAACCACCATTTGGATCAACCTAGGTAGAGCAATTCTGATTGAAGTGCTGATTCTAATTCTTGTCAGCTAACTTTGCATACTTTTAGAGATATTCTACTTGAAAATGCCCTTTTCAATAAATTTATCAACCATTAGTCCTGATTTCAGGTTTCTTTCAAGGCCCAGTTTATTAAATTTTAACCTGGGATTAGTGCTTTGAACAACCCGGCCCTGTTTATTCACAAGTTGTACACAATAGTTATGCAAGAAGACCATGTTCATTGTAAAGATTGAGCACTGTAACTGATCACCCAGCAGATTTACCCTGTTCAGCAGCCTCATTTTCAATGCTAAAGCACTTGATGCATGTTTTTGTCCTTATATTTAGAAAACTGATCAAGTAACCGCATATTATTATACAGTGTACTATATATAGTTCAGATGGTATAAAAATTGATGGACTATTATTAAATTTTTATTCTTGACAAAGTATAGGTGAGAATGGCACCACTGTTGAAAAGCATTTTCACTCTTTTACAACTTATTTCAACATTGTGAAGATAAATTGATTTTATTTGAAGTTTAGATGCATTTGTGAAAAAAATTAACTTATAAATGTATTTTATATGAAAGAGCACTTGAAATGATAAAGGAACACCTTCTACAGTTTTTTCACATCTCACTTAGTTCTTCAATTCTTTTGACAGGCAGGGGTGCCGGAGCCACGGGGGCAGCAGCCCTCGCTGCCCTAACAGTGCAAGGGCAGTGCAGGGGCAGTAACTGGTTGCCCCTTTTTGTGACAAAAAAGAATTAACAGCATTACCTAATAAGTTATTATTAGAACAATAATGCAAATCGACACTTCAATTCACCAAATGCACTTTAAGAACACAGTAACATCGTAGTATCGTACAGTGTTATTGTATTCAGAATCTTACATGAAGTCCCAATGCAGTATCAAAGGTACCACTGACATCACTCGATTACCCTTTTTAAGATTCTGCCCCTGCCTCTTTTCAGTTCTTCTGGTACCCCTGTTGACAGGGATATGAAAAGTGTTTAAAATCAGTTGATCATGTCTCTCACAGTATTTAAAAAATCACTTGACTTCTTACACCTTGGTATAATTCATGATGATAAACTGCTCAAAGTCAAAAATATTGTTCTCATAGTATTGTATCAGTTCCCAGAACCATGAAGTCTATAAATTCCTTTGGTGCAAGCCTGTTTACAGCCTTTTATTTGTTTGAAATGGTTCTGATGTATTGCCTTCATCATATGCAAGAAAAGACCAAAGACACTTGCTCTATCATGCCAGAATAAAAACAAATCTAGAGAGGTCTAGAACTAATAAATCTTACCGTAATGACAACAATATTTTGATGTGGAACTGTTCAGTATTATAAACCTGAACCAACATGTAAAATTTCCTGTGATATCTTTGAATGATTCTTAAAGAACTGAAGCTATGTCTCAGTATAATGTAGAAAAATAAATGTAAGTTTCTGTTCCCAAGCTAATGTTAATGATAATATACTAGTTAGAAATTGAGTGTGCCTATTTAATTTCACAAGTGGCTAATTAACATTGTTCTTGTTCTTAGCCATAGTGGCTAAAGATATTTTAACCCTAGCACTCACCTGGTGTACTGTATATCTACTATATTCAAAGCAAGGGGCTATTCTATATTGGAGTATATAAGCATGAGGTAAAGTCAAGTATCTTTATAGCCTCCAATAGATTAGGCACAAGTTTTGTCTAAAACTTGCTTGAAATCATCTTTGAAAGACTGTAAAAGAGTTTCTAGAGGATAGATGATATTAAAATAATCAGTTTTATTATAAAAAATGCAAGCAGAGGGCAACGTCATTGTCTGTTAATATGTTACAAAACAGCTGTATTATTAGGTCTATGTCAATAGCTAAAGCGAGCAAAGTAACCCTACTCAACAAAAGAGCTGACTGAAATAATCTTGTAATGCCAATATGAAAACAAGTTTTATTTCTGGAATACCAGTTGCACAGGAAAGAAATGACAGATGACTTATTTTTAACCCTACCACACCATAAAAGGACAGTTAAATCATATCATCTCAGTTGCCTGAAGATCACTCACAGGTGTGAAACTCTGGGTTGTGATGAAGAGAATTTTAGGTTGAACTTGCATGATTATATATAATTTGCTAATTTGCTCCACTAAAAAAATTTTTGTTATGGAGCACTTTATTACTTTCAACTGGTGTGTATATGTATATGTGTATAAGTGTATGTATGTATGTATATATGTATATACACGGATTGAAAAATTATGAACAAATCCAGTATATATATACATATATGTATGTAACAAGTTTTTGTCTAACTTTACCAGTCAAAACCTTTGTTTCTCAACTTAGTGGACTTAAAATACACTTTTAACAATTGCATAATGGTAAGGACAATTTGATGCATCTTCTAACCCAAGGAGTTTCATGAAAAGACTCTGTACTTATATATATGATTTTAATCAGAATTTTTTTCAACACATATTGTTTGTATGTATGTATGTATGTGCATATATATGTGTATATGTATACTGTATATATACTTTTGAAGATGAACTTTATTCCAACGTTTCAGGGTTTCGACCCCTTTCTCGAGGTAAAATCTTGCTAGAAGTCAGAGGCCTTTTGTATAAAATCAGCTAATTAAAATAACAAAAAATCTCTTGCATTCAAACCACTGAGCGTGAAAGAATTCAGTTTATACACCCAATAGACCTCGTGATTTGTCAGATCATTTATGTCAACATTGTCAATCATAACTGAAACATCTTGAAGTCTCTCATAAAAGTGTTTATTGAGAATATTCCTCTCGCCCTCCCATATTGATTAAGACTACTTTTATGATTATTAAACCTCATTCAAGGTTACTGTACTCCCAACATAAAGCTTGTCACATGTTTTTTCATTTATTTGTAACTATTAACCAAAGGGTTTTCCTTAAAATTCTTTCATGTCATCAGAAGCATGCAAAATGGGCCAAAGAGAATTAACAATCTCTCCCATCTCTGACAATGCTGGATTAAAATTAAGAACTAATGGTAATCTTTCTGTCTCCTTCCCTCTGTTATAATTATTACCTTGACCTAAGAGGATATCTCTGTAACATCCCTTGGGCTTCAAAAACTTAGAATCAATAAATCTTTCCCAGTAACCTCTCTTAATCAAGTGCCCTTAACTCCTTCAACCTTTCCTCAAACACCTCATCCAAACTACATATCCAGCGATACTGTAATGCTTGCCTATAAGGCAAACCTTGCTTTACTGTACGTGCTTCAGATGACATGATTTATTATCCGGATAGTGGTGCATGTCTGTTGGCTTACAATACAGATCAGTTTTTCTCTTTCCTTCTTCAACTCTAATCAGAACATCCAACTGTGAGATCTTGTTTATAAACCATTCCTGAGTATACTTGATTGTATCATGACAGGATTTAATATGCACAAAAACGTTCAACAAGCTTTTTCCCATGCAACCAAATAAAAAATATGTTGTCCAAAAACCTCCACCAAACCCATGGGTCCAAGTGATATTCCCCATAGTGTTTTCCTTTCCAACTTCAACATAAGCAAGTTTGCAAATGCTGGTGCAAACTTTGTAGCTATAGCTTTACCCAGTTTTTGTATATACACCTTTCCATTAAACTCAAAATAATCATTTTCCAAAACAATTTTAGCCAAATCAATAACATCTTCTATCAGTAAATAAAAATCCCCTCCCTTGCTCTACCCCCATACTCCTCAATGATTTCTTTCATCTTATTCAAATCTTCATCATGAGGAATGTGAGGATATAACCCAACAACGTCCATAGTGCATATAATTGCTCCTTCTGGAATTTTACCTAAAGCCTTAAGCCTCCTCTGACCTCATAAGTCAAGGTAATAATAATAACAGAGGGAAATAAACAGAAAGTAAGTACCATTACCAGGTTCCTCCAGCATTGCTGGGGATAGGAGAGATTGTTAATACCCTTTGCCCATTTTATATGCTTCAGATGACATGAAAGGAGAGATTTTTATAAGGAAAAGTCTTTGGTCTTGTATAGAAGGTCTTGTATAGAAGGTCTTGTATAAAATGGTCAATCGTCAAGCACGCAAGCTCATACAAATACGGCTCAAGAAGATGCAATCTTTGCCTTGAAGAAAAAATGTTGATACTGAAATCAAACAAGAAAAACTTACTGAACAAAAGATCTGAACTATTCTCTTCATGCAGACACGCATCCTATAATTCGCTGGCCAACTGATTGCGGGGCACTACAGCATCACAGTTAATTTTAGACTATTTGACTCATTATGTAAATGAATAGTAGAAGCGAGCTGTCAGTTGCCTGATGATCGTGTTGGAGACACGTGAAACTCTGAGTAGCAAACGCCGTTCTAACTTTATCAAAGTTATATATAAATATATATATATAAAACAAAACATATACCGAATAAAATCATCTTGTAAACTCAAGATATGAGTAAAAAACAAGAGAGAATGTTTAAATGGTAATATTTCGAATTTATTGCAAATTCATCATCAGACCAAGTGATATATATATATATATATATATTTATATATATATATACACATACACATATTCGTATATTATAAAACCAAGACGTTACGTAAAAATATATACACCGAACAGTTATAACCTCTTGTACTGAACCTGCTTCTGTTAATTTTTAACTACCTGTGCAGTTTGTACTTTGTGTCTTGTTTTGTTGGTAAGAGTAATGGACGGCATATATATATGGTATATGAAAAACGTTTCTGGATCCACGGTATACATGAAATATATACAAACAGACATACAGATAGACAGACAGACAGACAGACAGACAGATAGATAGATAGATAGATAGATAGATAGATATTTAAATATATACACACATTCATACTAATACAAATACTAATAATTTATATACACACACGTATATAAATTTATACAATAAATTTCATACTTCATACATTTTCATTGGTCGTTAGCCATGATCTATTAAAGAACAGACGCACAGATAACGTCACTAAAACAGTGAACCACTCACACCTCTCCGCCTATTTATTACGAGCCAGTAACGATGCTTTATTTGTATAGATTCTAGATTATGTCAGATAACTGTTTTCGTGTTTTTCAGTGCCCCGGAAATTCCCCTTAAATATTCCATTATCATTTTAAATATTTTTGCTGTATTGTTTTATTTGTTTATTGTAAACAAATAGATTTTATTACCGTTGTCTGTTCAGTTATAGATACACAGAGGACATCACAACATGGTAAGAATATCAGTGACTCACTCGGCTATCGCCTCAGACAACGGAAGAATGAAATCTATTTGTTAAATATATCTATATATCTATCTCAATCAGTGGACTGGATGTGGGATATGACACACTACAAATACGCATGCACACAAATAGAATTACATCATAATTCACTTAGCATTGCTAGTACAATTTTACAGTGAACTGACTACGATAAAGCAGTGTCTGGCTACTCTTTTGGATGTGCTGGCTCACTATCAGCTGCACTGCGCTGACTATGGTATTGTATGGCACTGGCATTGTATTAGAACCACTATTAGTCTTGAGTGACGATTTCTTAGTCCTATACGGGAATCGAATCCGCAACCTGATGACCGGTGAGACGCTCTAACCATTAATCTACCAAGACTCACATGGTAAACTAAGGTGCAGGTTCGTCATACATATTTCGTGAGCGGAAACCACGGTATGTTAATAATGATGGAAATACTAAATGTTGAACTCTAATTTGGTTCACGTCCCAAGCTCCCGCATGAACCAGATTAGTGTTCAGCATTTAGTATTCTCATCATTGTTATCATATCATGGCTTCCGCTTAGGCAGTACGTATGACAAACCTGCACCTTAGCTCACCATCTGAGTATTGGTAGATTAATGGTTGGAGCGTCTCACTGGTCATCATCAGGTTACGGGTTTGATTCCCGTCTAGGGCTCAGAAATTGTTTTTCTGAGGAAACCAGCTTGACAAACGTTCGTTGGTCTAATATTTGATATATTCAATTTTTTTATATTAGAATTTTATTTAGGGTTTTCCCTAACCCTTTTAGCATTTATATATTTATTTACAGTATTAGCCGGTTTCTCTTAAATAAATGGTTACTAACTAATTAGACACTAGTTAAATTAGTTCAAAAATTACACATTCATTTATACATATTATACCAAGCTGGTTTTTTTTTTAAAACCATCTCCTCGTGAAAACATTTTCCAAAACGTTTACGGGGATTAGCAGAAAGATGCCACTGACGCCATCCTTTTAGCACTATGAGAAGAGTTTACACGTTCATTAAAATAAGAAGCGCTGTTTTTACAATGTTATTTTATAAAGGAGATAGCAAATCTTTATCGTATTTCTGTCGTGTATAAGAAACACTCGTAGAGGTTTTGATAAACTTGAAATAGCTGAACACCGTTACTCGTTCTTCACACTATACGTTGCTGGTAACATGTTTTGTATTTCCTTAATTACATGTTGGTTTGCTAATTACAGGATATACCGGTATGAAATCTATTTCCCACCTAAATTGTCAAGAGTTTGAATTAATTCTCATGCATTTTTTTTCTTTTTCAGCTGTACAGTGTGAACGCAAACCTATTTTAAATTCAGCTGGTGATGCTCTATGTGTTAATGAGCTGAGAGACGACGGTAGTTACGGTCTTCCATTTAAATCCCAATTGTCTCAAGAAGGCGATATCTCCTTTAAAATGGAATTTCCCTCAGGAGATGTGATGTCTATGGATTATGTTTATGAACTAGCTACCCGTCTTCTCTTTCATGCCATTGATTGGGCTAGGCTTGCTCCGTCGTTTAACAAACTGCAAAATAATGACCAAATTGTTCTTTTGCAAAGCTCTTGGTGTGATATATTCTTACTGAATCTCGTTCAATGTGCCAAAACATTTCCCCTCGAATCGACACTCGCCCTTATGGTTCAGGAAGTACAAAAATATGGTGAACTTGAATCTCAAGAAGCGATGCTTGAATACGTAAATAAAGTGAAAGACCTACTATTTACCCTGGAGAGACTCAACCTGATTGGAACAGAGTTCGTTCTGTTGAAGTTCATTTGCCTTTTTAATCCAGGTAAAGCATTAGTTCTGTGCGTAAAAATTATAAAACATCTTACATGTAAGTTCGTCTTTGAAGTCATGAAGGCTTGGGGGAAATTAAAGGTTACGAAATGAACGTTTTAGAACCCGTCCACACAACTGCGTTTTCAAATGTTTTCGTTCGCAAGTACATGTAGCCCTTCCACGTGCACTGTGCATCGTCACGTATTTGTGATATGTAACGTTGATATTTAAGGATCAATAAAACGAGAACCCACATGGGAATATATCATCTTGTTAATGTTTAAATTCATCACAAGTTTGCTTCCTTATTAATATCTCTAGCGCCGAAGATCATAAACTAGCAATTCATTAATTTACAGAATGTCTTTCTTCAAGTTCCTTCCTGTTGCCACGACCTGTGAACAATCACTCTCATGCACTTCCGTTTTCGTCCGTTCACACAACGACTAGAATTTTGTCTTAGCAAATTTTGCTCTTTGGAAAGCATTTCTGACCTTTTGCGTCTTTGGCAATAACGATATCAATATACTATCGCCGGGTGGATGGAGAATCGAAAGCCCAACAAAATACATGTCAATATCAATGAAAACATTTTCGTTTGGACTGGGCTAAAACCACAAGGCGTTGAAGGGTATGGTACCAAAAAATAAATTCGTATGTTATGACCACTGAACTGACTACCCCTCTAAAGGTGAAGCCAAAAATGGCGGGCATGGGGCCTTTAATGAGAACGATGTAAAAATGTAGGATGCTACGTAGGCAGTATATAAAACAATGTAGAAGTTAAAAAGTTGGTAGGCTACCGAACCTATATTGAAAAATCCTGACATTTCGACGAACGGCCTGTGTTTGAATCGTCGAAACTTTTTAATGGAAGTTCGGCAGCCTACCAACCTTTTAACTTTGTACGGGGCCTCTACGCGATCATATTAATTAGAACCAGTCCTCAACACAAACCCTGGTTTTTACCAAATGTTGATTTATCCATTTCACTAAAGCCCTCAATTTTAACGTTGTGCTCGATTATTTTGTCCTGGATTTGCTGTGCCCAAGACGAAATAAGTGACTGAGGAATAAACTGAGCACTCTTTACTACCATTTGTATCAGCAGATATTGTATATGAAGTTATTTTCTTTAACGCCCAAGTCTCAGATATTATCGGACACCGAGAACAAAAGAACAAATGAGAAAACAAAGTAAAGACTGATAAAGAACAAAAGGAAAAAAAACAGATGGTAAACGGTTAACATGCCTATACTAATACCAAGTAAACTCTTGAGTAATCATAGGCAACCAAGATGACCACACTTCACCGCTCGCATTATGGTCATGACTCATAGTCTCGCAAGTAACTCGTAGCAGCACTCGTGGTTACTCTTGAGTTCCACGAATTGAAGTCTTGCAAGCACGAACACATTCACTCTCGATAAGGATTCAATGCACAAACGATACGCGATCGATTCAACACAAATAACAATTGATTTTTCAATGAAAATTGACAATATTTTAAAATAATTCACTAAAATAGGTGCCAGACATAGAAGTACCCGATACAATCAAATTTGTAACTGGCAAAACTCTAGAACTTGACCGGATGCTAATATCCAAGCTTAGAGTAAGGAAAACATCAGTTCAATTGTTGTGAATATTGAGCTACGTAACAAACTTTTTCCCTTGGCCATTTTAGCTTTACTGGTATATCGTGGGTATTTGAGGTGTCCCCGCCCATGACGCATTTAATTGTCTGCAAAATGTTGGTGGGCGGTCGCGAGTTAAAAGATACTGATTTTGTTCCTTCTTCGATGTCTTTTGTGTTAGATGGACAGGAGACAAAAAATTGAAAACTTTAGATCTTGTAATACAAAGCAACGACAAGATACAAAATCCGCAATAGTGCACGACAAAGGAATGTAAACACGATCGGAAATCTGACGACCAATCACTGAAGTGCGGTTTCCCGTTCTCGTTGCTCCCTTGGTTTGTTTGCTATCTAGTAAGACGAATTTTGCACTTCGTGATTCATGCTTGAATTCGTCAACAAAGCTACAAAATACGCGCCCTCGTTTCCAAGACGTCCTGTGTAATCTAAATTAAAAACTTGAGACCTGCCTACTGATGTGGTCGTGGCAACGGGATAGACAAGATGCTGTGCTTCCATCGTAGAATTATTAGACATAGAATGCGTGCTTGTTCCCGTTACAGGGGGATTTTTTTCCCTTACAAATCCGCCATATGGATTTACGTCTGGTGCCTGACTATCGAAAGATTATTCGAAAAATATGGTTCAGCTGTTGTATTATTTTCCTGTGCGGTGGCAAGAATACCACGGTCACATCCACTAATCTAGTTTCTTACATACATAGCAGTACCCAAAAAAGAAATTATCAGCCAAGTCCGAAAGAACCGTGTTTGTTTTTCTACAGAAATAGTCTTGAAGAGACTTCCTTTTGAACAAAATGGCGGATTTGTAAGGGCAACCTATAGGCAAATCAAGTGAAAATGACGACTCTCATAGTTGACCCCTCCGGATTAGCGGCCTTTTATGTCTAGTAATTCTGTGGCTTCCATCAGTCTGTGTATCCCATTATTTGTGTCCTGCTGGAAACTTTTAGGTCACAATTGTGTCGGACGATTCATTGCACGCGTTTTCGTTCCTTACGACACATAATAAGCTTTAGTATATTTCAATTTTGTTTTGTTGAGACATCTTTCCTCAATTGAAAGAATTTTCGGGATGTGATCAACGCTTCAATTCCGTGATAACTGGGGTTTTGTTTATATGTTTATTAAAGATATTAAGGTTAAAAACAATTAATGAAAAATGTCGTGAAAAAAAAACAAAACTAACTTGCTGCTTTTGTAAAAGTTGGGGAAGTTGACTCTTCACTGCCCTAACAACTGACTGTGTTTTCTACTCACACAGTTACACTATGGGCAATATTACTTAATTTTGTCTAAAGGTCATGTACCTGACGTGCACAGTGACATAAGGACGATTGCAATTTAGTTTAACTGATAAATACCCATTTTTAAATTTTTCATGCATTTTGTGTCGTGAAAAAAAAAGGTCTGCACCAAGCAGCTCTCGAATTATTTCCACGGAGCGGCATGTCAATTTTTGGTGCACGTCTTTCAACTTTGAAAATGGTCTCTAGGCAATTTTGCCGAAGTTAACAAAGAACATGAAAAAAGCTCTCAGGCTGTGGTAAGTCGACACAAAATAACTACCACTGCCCCACTATGTTTCGAAGCTTGCAAACGAGTTTGTTCAATAAGCCTGGTCAGATATTGCTATGTACTATATAATTACACTTAGTAATTACTCAGAATTGAACTTCAAAGTTTTCACGATTTTTCATATTTCCGGTTCGATTATATGTGACATCGACAATTGACAGAAGGCGTAAGGGACATCAACAGCCGACGGTTTTGCTGTAAAGATGTATTATTTGTTATATCAGAAATCACTGTTAAAGATTTAGTGTTCACCACAGAAAGACGTTACTTCGTCTGTCCAAACAGGTGTATCTATATCATTGTACTGTACTACTTAGCATTTTGCTCTGGCCAACGTCAGGCGATTTGTTTTACTTAAGCTCGCAAAGATACAATCTCTATACTATGTCGCAAAAACCCCAATTCTCTCTTTCTCATATTCTCACTTTGAATGATTACTCGCAAAGTTTCGCCAACAACTTCCTCACTGGTTCAACAAGACATTACCGCCAAGTTTAAAGTCGTGGCCGTTGGGGAGGGGGGTATTGAGGGTGTGTCGTAACCCTTCAAAATTCAAAAACTTGGAATATTCGAAAAATTAGGACATCTGTTTTCAAGACACCAACCGCGTGAAGCAGTAATAAGTATGATAAAGATAAAAGCATTTGATCATAAAATTGTCTATGGGCTATATATTAGATCAGAGAATAAGATCAGAGATCTTAATTCTTGAATTGGCGCGAGGTGTACCGTCAGTACGTTTTGTTTATACAGCACAGCAGCAATCTGCTAATACTTAACTTTGGACGACCAGCGAACGTTCGTCAAGCTCGTAATCTCAGAAAAACGCTTCCTGGGCCCAAGGTGGGAATCGAATCCACAACCTTCTCATCACACGTCACATCGTTAATTTATTATTGGACACGTTCATATGTATGGACTGTTGAACAATGCGATTCCGAAACCTGATAATCCCCATCTCCAGTTAGCTACAGAACTGTAAAAGTTTGTGCGTGGTAAAGATGGTGACCTTTTAAACATTTTTGTATCATTGTGTTTCAGATGTCGTTGGGCTTACGGATGTAAAAGAAGTTGAAAGGCTGCAGGAAACCGCTCAAAGTGAACTGCAAGAATTCGTGAGGACGAACCAACCACAAAACCAGAGCCGATTTGCCAGAATCTTACTGCGTTTACCAGCAATTAAAACCGTCAGCTCTAAGAAAGTGGAAGAAATGTTCTTTTCTCCTCTAATAGGAGAAGTAAAAATTGACCATATCATGCCAAGCATACTGAGCAATACCAATGACATGTCATTTTCTTAAAATTATTCTAAACGTTTAGGCTACTTTGTGCGACCTGAATTATCAGAGGATCTGAATAGGCCATAAAGAAATCTACGAACAAAGCAAACTTCCGGGATGATTGTCGTCTTTAATTTAAGATTGTTATCGATTTAATGATTTAAGAGCTGAATACTGGTATAGTTACTGTATTTAGAAATATTTATTACAAAATAAAATGTATTATTCACGACCTCTTGTTGGCCAATATCTGTTTTTCGGCAGGAGTATCCAATCACAGAAGATTTCTTCCTAAAGATTTGTAGGTTTGTGTTGTTCATATATTTATACTATGTAATAAAAGAAATACCAAATGACATTTTATAGAAGGATTCTGTATGCAAACACATGGGATATTGCTGGACTTTTGCAAAACTGAAAGTCACTGGCCTTGCAGGTTCATTTTTTTTACGGTTTTCTCAAGTCGCATTTCCCTCGTGTACGGTAGATCACAAAATCCAAAAGCGTACATTAAGGTATTTCTTAACAAATCTTCAGGAGTGTTACCCCTGTTCGGACTGGGTGCCCTAGTTCGGACACTAGTGTGAAAGCAATTCCCAAAGTGAGCACAAGGAAACGGTGCCTAAGAACGGGCGCTACCTCGAGAGATTCTACAGCTGTGAAACAAATCGTACTTCCTCAACATAGGATGTCCTATTTCATTCAAGCAAACGCTTACAACCGGTTCTGGTCAGTTAATGTTTGTCGTTATATACAGCTCAAAGCTCTTCATATGTGATGAGCCGGCGGCACCTTTAAAACGTAGAAATGATCGTCCTCACGTCTTGTCTTTAGCCAGGACGGCATATAGAATACTCTACGGACAGCAAATTATTCATTTTTATTGGTAAATAGTCTTTTTTCGCAACCAGGTGAAGTATTAGTCATTTTTTTAAGTTTAGTGCTACTCTGGTTTTGTGGCCAGCAAAAGGTACATGCAAGTTACTTAAAAACTTTTCTAACTGAGAAATCTTATTGTAAAGCCACGTAGTTCTGAACGTCGGTGTTGTGTTTTCGTAAACTCCCAGTGCCCGCGCTGTCCCATTGTGCTGGCTTTGGACCTTGCATTCAGACTAGTGCACGTGCCGAAGAAACTTTGGCTACATATTCCACACAAGCAATATCTTCGTTGTACCTTAAGTCTGTAATCTGAACCTGAAATAAGGTAATTGCTAAATCAAAAGATGCGAAAACACGAAAATGGGAAAATGAAATATGGTGTTTCGAGTAACGCCCTTCATCAGAGTTAAGAGTATTTCTGAGCGAAAGGTAGCTATACTTTAAGTCAACTACCAGTACTGACAAAGTTTACAATGTCTTCGTCACAAAATGCGTGTTAGACGCGCATACACGTGCGTTTTTTGCTTGCATAAGCAATTTTATGAAAACTATATATTTATCTGAAAGTTTATTTAAATTAAAAATGCATCGCCAAAGCACGATAATGGCGGCACGAAGCGACGGATGTTGAGGAGAAATAGTTGACCGATAGGCCGTGGGTTAAATTGGGCATAGGAATATAATCCACTGGAATGGTTTTGAGTTCCTTTTTATTAAAACAGTAGCAATAGATACACCATGCGGAAAGCGTAGTTTAAAAATGAATGTAAGTGCCCAGCAAGCGATTTTAAAAAAAGACAAAAAGAATAACATTTATTTGCTAGTATCATTGTAAGTATATATAGTATAACTTTTGTAAAATCAGTTCAAATGCTCTGAAGATGTTGTGATGTAAACAACGAAACGTCAGAAAATAAATGTTATTCTTTTTATTATGCCTTTTTCTAAAATCGCTTGCTGGGCACTTATATCCTTTTTATTACCTAAAAATGCTTATTAAGCCGCATTGCCTGTGATGATGTAGGGTGGCTGCACGAGTGGCCACAGCTAACATTTTTTGCCAAAACTCAACTTGTTTGATTTCTTGTAACTTTTTGTTTTTAAGTCGTTTGGTCGCCTTTTGAGGAGTGCCTGCACGAGCGATATTCGTTATGTTTTCGAGGCGCGACATATGTTGAAAAAGTTAGACTGTCAGGTAACCACAAATCATGGTAAGATTCAAGCAATAATCCCCCGAAAATAAATCCGTAAAGGAATAAATTCTTGCAATAATTAGGTCGCAAGGATATGAGCCCATGCGCTTTTGTTTTAATTTTTTGCCGTCTATTCGCACTACGCCGAATTATCATTTTGGTATGCAGTGAGTATTTTTTGTACATTTTGGTAAGCAGCGAGGTGAACCACTTTGGAATACAACATTTCCTTCAATCAAAGTAAGATCCTCTGAAAATACGCTCTCCTGAAAATATTTATAAAGAAGTCTCGAACAAGTATACTTTCAGGTCTTACGATTGTGACTTATGGCATCCTAAACTGCGTCAAGATAGCACATGTCTATCTCTAGATATTGCCATCGGAAGTCAGGTCCATTTGCAACTCATAAAAATCATAAAAGTAGATTGGAGCTGAAAGTCGCCAAGCTCGCATTTTCAAAAAAAAAAGATTTCTGAGCCCTACAATCTTTGCAGAAAATCTTTGGACCCTTCCCTTCTCGATCAGACTAAGCTTGCCTCTCTCTTTTTCAATGTTGTATAAAACAATATTGAAATGGGAGAAGGCGGCGTTTAGAAAAAGGTTTTAATGTTTTCCTGGCCATATTTCTGACAGGTATCGTAATTTTTCAAGCTGTCCCAACTAATCTCTGCAATGATTGTAGATGGGAATCAAACGCCCTAACCTTCTGATGACCGAGGAGATACTCAAATCATTGAGCTACTCAGACTCAGATCTTGAGCTAAGCTGTGTACACACGAACAAAATTTGTGTTAAGCATTCAATGTTTCCATCATTATTATATCGTGGCTTCCGCTTAGGTTGCACATATGACGAATCTGCACCTTAGCTCACCATCTGAGTCTTGGTAGCTCAATGCTTAGAGCATCTCACCGGTCGTCAGAAGGTTGCGGGTTCGTTTCCCGCTTAAGCTTCAGAAATGGTTTTTCTGAGATTAAGATTTT
The DNA here is from genome assembly GCA_036872915.1 of Nanipora kamurai. Classification (NCBI taxonomy): domain Eukaryota; kingdom Metazoa; phylum Cnidaria; class Anthozoa; order Scleralcyonacea; family Helioporidae; genus Nanipora; species Nanipora kamurai. The sequence goes on from JBAHVQ010000040.1 coordinate 798,048, forward strand.
GACGAACATTCGCTGGTCGTCTGATATACGTTTATTGTCGACAAGAAATTGACCCATTATATGACCCATTTATTTGGAATGTTTTCTTGGAGTATTTGTATATTACAAAATCGACGACAAGACATTGCCGTGGGAAGCTCCTTTGGATTGGGGGGCTGTTAAGAAGATATGTGGGGAGGTTTATGCTCCCTCTGAAAAGTTTGAAAATCTAAGGTCTCTGAAATGCTCTTTCCTGCATTGTCGTTCAACCAGAAACTTCTTCATTTCCGTCCGGCCAGAGACCTGTGTAGTTACCTTCTCCAAGATGTTATTGACGTGTTTTTAATGATGTTTAAGTAATTATTGTAAATTTATTGTAAGTGAAATGTTAATTGTAATATATTTCACAAATTATTGGGGTTGCAGTCCCCCAGGTCCCCCGGTTGCTACGGCCCTGCCAGACGTTACGCTATGTATCAGAAAACATTCGGCAATTTGTCTGCAACTTTTGTAAAACCAGTTTTTCAAAGATTTTCAACAACTTAATTAACGGGATTTTGACCATCTGTCGTCAAAATAAAGGTTGAAACTTAAATCATGATCGTCAAAAGAATCTGGAAGGTGGCGGGACCTTTGGGGGAACGTAAAGCGTAAACTCGATAAAAAAAACGTGAATCGTAAGACTAATGAGTCACAAAAATTCTCAATATAACGGGATTTTTGTTGGTTACCTTCATTCATTTACTTACAGGAAGGAGTTACGTCTGCAGCTTGTTTTTGTAAATGTTATATGATTGTAAGTTGATGCTGGATTTTTACTGGTTTTCCCGATGTACTCATAATTAATTGGGTAAAATAACTGAGGAATATATAACACGTCTAAGCCCCATTTAGATCGATTAATGGACTTTTCCAGCCAAGTGAATCCAGATGATCTGAAGCCACGAAAGTCGACTGAGACTGAAACTAGTTGTCAAATAGAAATCCATTTTCAATTTTAAACTAGTTAACATCTCATGAATTATACCAGATTCTGTCCTCAAATTTGTAAAAGAAATATCTTTCCCTTTATTGAATACTGCCACAAAGTTTCAAACAGTTTTACAAAAGGCACAGAATGTTACAACTTATTAAATATATGAATGTGGATTTTATTGTCCTGCTAGTCCTAGGCCTTTTGCTTGCGGTCAAATCACCTGGATATATAGGCTTTGCCAGTAGAATTCCCGCAAAAAGTTAAAGTGTTGGTAGACTGTCGAACATATGTAGGAGAACTCTGAGATTTCCAGCAAAAGCTCTTCTTCAGAGAGAAGAAATAAGGGCCTATCCTCCAAACGTCAGAATTTTCCTTCATATGTTCAGCAGTTTACCAACCTTTTAACTTTCAGAGGTGTTTTGTTCTTCTTACGCAGCATCCTGCATTTCGAATACAATAAATATACTGGTTGTCTTGTATTGTACAGAGAGGAGAATTCCGAGGTTGAACTACTGGGAGTACGCCCAGTTACTCCCCCAGCTACCTTTCATAGGTCCTCAAGCGGCCTCCCGGATGCAAAAACTGAGGATTTCTTTAAAACAAAGGAAATGGACAGACATTGTATAGAAATTTTTATTAAAGTTTTTAATTTAAAATTAGAATGTCTTTGGGTTTGTCAAATTTACGGTTAAGGTAAAACACTTAACAAAAATTACATTAGAAAAAAAGAGTGTACAAGCTAAGATTATAAATCCTAAAAACACTATTTTAGCACGGATTGGAAGGTTTACAAATTTGACTGCAGTGATCACCAGGGCTGGCGAAAAGGTGGTGTTTAGGGACCTCAGACCAAATCATTCCAGAGCCCTCGCACCAGTTTTGTCCACCACTATTTGGCTGTACACAACCCTTGAGCCTTCCCTAATTTCACAAAAGATTGCCTTCGCATCAATTTATAAAGGTACGAAAAACAGTTCTATTGCGAAATTGTCGTTTTATTTTAGCAGCAGAAAAATGCCGGTTAGAAATTGACATGAACAGTCTTCTGTTTTCTAAACGTCAAATGACTGGAATAAAATGCCCGCTTTTGAGGGATCTTCGCTGTTCTAAAAAAACCTGTTCGTTCAGCTTTTTGTTCGAGAAGTTCGTCCATAAATAAAATTAATTAATTAAGGTAAATCCTCAGCAATTGTTTCCGAAGTGGGAATTCGCCGAAACATCTCAGGCTTAGAGTTTATGAAACGATAAATTCACAATTATCCAACACTGCTGAAGTCAACTGAAAAAGTCGACTCGAGTGGGATTTGAAACACTGCACATCCATCCTCATGGATAACGTTAAGTTGTCACGAGAATATCTCGTACACTTTTAAGTTGGATAATAACTCGCCTCCAATCCCTGTAGACTCGCCCAACAGATAGAGCGGCGGACCGGATTCCCAAACGTGCGCGTTCAAATCCCACTCTGTTCAGCTTTCTCAGTTGACTTGAGCAGTGTAGGATAATTGTGAATTTATCCTACAAAAAAGGGATTAGAATTAATTTCCATTCGCAATACCGTCAAACACGCAAAGCAACTGATGGGAACATGTTGGTAACCGCGCGATACGATTGGCAACATGAATGCTCACTATCTTCAAAATACAACATGGCGAGTGAGAGCTTTTGCAAGGACTATTTTATGGAAGTAGATGAGAAAGTAGGCTATTGCATGCGGACAATTTCGGGCTACCTTCACCTGAAGTGGATAAAAAGTATAAAAATTTACGAAACTCTTTCATACGATGTTTAAGGAAGAAAAAGAGCAGTCCGTTTAGATCAGAAAGAGCACACGTACCGACTCGTGTAGGATTTCTCAAGAAGCAACAACAAAAGATGGAGAACAAAAACTGATTCTTAAAGGGCGGCCATTGTGTTTTCTCAAACAAATTTGCGATAAACTTCAGATTACTGGCAAATACCCAGGGTATTTGAAGGTATTTAGTTAGTCAAATAGCTAATACTGAGAGAGACCATCAAATGCTATATTGGAACTAGGCTTCATAAGTGACCACCATTGATCCGTTAACTACTCCCTGTTCCTAAAAACAATAGACCGGTAACTGTAATACAGTATAATTAACGGATATGGTTTGTGCAAATAAAACCTACGCGCACCACTAATTTGGAGTATAGCAGGTTGAATGGGATAGGATCGGCCGTTAGTCGACCCAAGACCGTAGGATGACAGGGCTGCTCCTTGAGCCTGATATTGTAACAAGGTATAATTGGCCAGCGGCGGGAGCTTGAGAGTAAGAGAACAACGCTCTTGTAAAAGTTGCTTTAGCAATGCAAATTAAGTATTAGGTAAAAAAATGAGGGACCAAACTTTATGTAATTTACATGGCAAGCGTAGAAAATCCTATACAGCTCCGATGAGAATATTGTATTATTCTTAAAATGCGAATGCATCTCACTTCAAGAATTTGGTATAGCTGGGGACCTCTGGCGCTGGATCGAAAACTATTTATCCAATCGAACCCAAGTAACGATTGTGAATGGGCATTCATCGGAAAGGCTGACGGTGAAATTCGGTGTTCCGCAAGGCTCGGTAATTGGTCCAACTCTGTTTTCGCTCTTCTGCAACGACCTGCCAGACTCAACTGTGGGCAACGATGGTGACGCGGAAATACACATGAACGCGGACGATACCACTCTCTATGTTATAGCCCCTACTTACGACATGATGATATTTACCCTTAATAGAATCCTTTCCAAATTGTATGTCTGGTGCATAAGAAATCGCCTTACACCACGTCCCGGGAAGACTGAGTTCATGTTGCTCAGTCGGAAGAAGTTGATTGAATCCAAGCAAGCCACACTGCTAGGAGACCATCTCATTAACGAAGTTGGCTCTACTATAAGTCTAGGTGTTGAAATAGACAACCAACTACTGTAAAGTGGGACAAGCATTTAAATGAACTGATTAAATCTTAATCTCCAAAATTGAATTTACTGAAATCCATATACTTTCTTCCCAGGCAAGCAAGAACATACTTTTATTTTAAGGTTATCCTACCATCTGTAACATATGGAATCTTAATTTGGGGTTCGTGTAGCAAAACCAAATTTTTTCATTTAGAAGCATTACACGTTAGAGCTGCTAAAATAATTTTTAATTTAGACTGCTCCACGCCTAGCAAAGAAGTCAAGGCCAAGATAAGGTGGAGATCACTGGAAACCATGTACAATGACAAGCTGTTGATGTTCGCTCACAAAGGGTATTATGGTCATTTGCCGACACCTTTATCATCACTATTTATAAGGAACTCGTCACAATACAACCTACGACGAAAAATGACTCTAACGCTCCCAAAACCTAAGACTGACATGGTTAAAAGCTCCTCATCTTATAAAGCTTTCAAAAACTCATTAATAATTCAGGAGGAAAACACAAAGGAAAGTCATAACCGTGTCGTATCTTTATATGTGATAAAGATACGCTCGTTTTTCTTGTCGAATTTTCTCGGCTTAGAAAACATTAATTTTCAAACTTTCTTCGTAAATTGGCGTGTTGAGGCGTTCGTTTTTAAAGCCATTCAAAAAAACTCGTAGTTCGTGTTTTATCGGATCTAAAACACTCCTACTCGTTTTTAAAATATTACGTAACATTGTGGAACTCATTAAGTAACAACACGAGGCTGATCAGTGACCCAGGGAAATTCCGAAATTTTTTGAAAAATGGGACATTATCAAACAGTCCGGTTTAATACACTCTTTGTAATTCGTTTATAATTTGTAAATTGTATATAGATCTTTATAATTGTTTTGTAATTTAACATATTTTTTTAATTTTATATTTAAGCTCACGACCCCATCAGTTTTAAGCTGTATTACTTATCGTGATTAAATAAATGCGATTATTATTATAAGATGGGCCTTTGCTCAAAACGTTATTTTAACCTCAGTTCAGCAGTCTACCAACCTTTTGAATTTTCTACGCTATTTTATATCCTGCGTACGCAGTATCTTATATTCTTATATTATTTTTAGACTGAACATACGATGACGTCACAAACTTAATTCAAAATAGGGAATCTCAAGGCCAGCAATGGGGTTCATTAAGAGTTGGGCAGTATCTACTAATGAACCCAATTAGGTTTCTGCTTGGGTAGTCTCATGAAATCTTGTGCCAAGAAATTGAGAGGACGATTACATGGACGATTACAGCTGCTATTGGTCTATATAAACGTTTACATACCAACTAGTGATTGCCATCACCTGACCCTGGTGATTGGTGACAACTTGCAGAAACCCATTTAATCTCTAGAAGCACGATTTACTTTGTTTTGAATGTTCCCTTGGGTAGCTTGCCATCCAATATAGCGAATTTTGTCCCACGCAATGCATTCCTGCAAAGGACCAATTGATGATATACCTGGAGACGATGGCACGACACAGGTTAAGGCTCGGGAGGCATCCTATGTTCACTTTTGTCATATGAAATTTAAATCAGGGTAGAGTTCTCAACCGTATCTTGGGCGTTAACTATTACGGATACGGAGTTTGTAGAAAAATATGATACGTAAATAAATGGACGGCCGATATGAGCCAAAGTAGATGAATATTGTTAGGATGTTTAAGTCATGTTGCTATATTGGATAAAAGAGTAGGGTTCAACTGGGGTATTGCCAGGTTATATCAGCTGAACAGCAAGATAAGATCGAAGAAAGCGAGTTAGCCGCGAACTCTTCAAAAACAGACCAAAACACCCTTATTCGTCATATAAACAATCCTAGAAGGGATGAATGGGTTATCAAAGAATGTTGTTTGTGGCATTCTGCGGCTGCTCAAGGGTTTTTCAAGGACTCCTCAAAACAAGGGCTTGCACAAGAGCTAGACATGTCATGATCGAGGATGTTACTCTCACTATTTATTGACGTGAACGATTTACCAGATTAAATCTAAAGTTTCTTTATTGGGGGGAAGATTCATTTTATAAAATTGGGGGTTTGTTTCTTTCAGATAAAAGGAAAAATAATTTATAACTTTATAATGTAAAAAATATATATCTTTATAATGTATGAGTATCGAGCTTTCAAATTAAGTCCTAAAAGTTTGTTGTCAGGCCTAACAAAACAAGAAATTTATATAAATAGATGGACTAAAAGCTTGATGAAATGGTCATGTAACCACCTCAAAATAAAACTCATCGAGATCCCTGAAGTCAGAGTCACAATTGTAATACTACTCATTCTTTATTGGTACTGTTTGGAGAACAATCTCTTTTCATTAGAAATTTTTTAAGATGGTAACTAAGACATTGTTTGACCGGGACTTTATGAATGTTAACCACTATTGTTTTAAATGTATTGATCGTCTCGTCAGTCTGTATACTAAGGCTATGAGTTAGCCTATCTCATTTCAGACATTTTCAATTTGTCGGTTAACCTTTATTTCAACAACTGCTCGGTACTTTAATATATTAATAATAACCTTTTTACCTTCTTGCCGGCAAAAACAAACCTCTTATAGAATTTTATGCATGAATGTACACAAGTAGTGCAGTACCAAAGTACTGGCAAGGGCTAAGGGAATGCTGCGTCAACTATCAGTTATTATGACAAGCATGCGAAATGAACGAATAACATGTAGATTATTGTTTGTATTTGAACAATCGAATGGCCTAATAACGAGATGATTGCTCTCAACTATGACAGGTATTTTAAGTTTTTGACTGGAATAGAACCCGTAGCTGAATTTTTTAATTCCCATGCATACGACTACCTGTAGAGAAACCAGCGTTAATAGAACTATGATGCACCAGGCATTGTTGGAATGTATGTCACCCTTTATTGACTTAGTATTTTGGCGGAATAATGTTGGCAAAGATGTCTGATTGAAAACAAATTCCATTCAATCATACAACAAAAATGTTGTCCCTATTAAAATATATCGGATGACATTCGCTCTAACACTAAACCAGTTTGTGTTTTTTCCAACATTTTAAGTAAATACCAAATGCTGAACACTAATCTGGTTCGTGTGCGAGCTTGGTATATATCAGATGTCCAAGCTTGACGACCGTTCCTTGGCCATTTCAAGTAAAATTAAAATGGTGTCAGATTAACAATCAATACACTGGATTTTAGCTTTGAACAATAGTTTAAAAATCATCGTTTTATTTTGAATAAAGCATCAAAGAGAGTGGGCAATACCTCAAAACCTTGAACTTTAGTATGTTGAGTATTAACCCGGTGCCATTTTCTACGAATTCAAAATGCCGATCCAACCATATTTGATCAGTTGACCAAGGTTTGAAATGTCCCTGGACTTACCAGGTCCTATGGCCATAGGACTTAATGTCCGAAAAAAAAAATTCTGTATTACAGATTCGTATGAAAATAGGCCACAGCCGGTTGTTTGTTCATCATTCGTGTCCCATTATTTCATTTAGTTAATTACATATACAGTATTGTCTTAATGAAGCTCTACAATGCCTGCTCATTCATTATTTACAGTTGCAGGATGTAAGAAGAATTTTCCTATAGACCGTTATAAATGTTAATTTGTAAGCTTTGATCATAAATTGAATACCTGACTTAGAATTAAATATTAATCAATTATTACATGGGTTCCAAAATGTCCGTGCATGGAAGTATTAACCAGGAAAATCGTCCAATTCGGTTTATGTCTGTTGAATAAAGGAATTCTAACACTGACGAACTTAATGTTTGAGTGGGCTAAGCACAACTTATTGGAAATACGAGTTCAGTACAACATGACGAAACTTCTGTACCCATGTTACGCAGTGTTGTAGTTATAAAGCCATGTTCAAGTGTGGTAAATTGTTTCAAACCGAGTGGTACAACGCACGTTAGCATATTTCCGGTACGATTGCCCATAGTTGTAGTTACTACACTGCAATCCTAACATTCGAAAACTAACAATCCTGCGAACCCCATTACTCCATCTCTCTTTCTAGTTTCGTTCAGTTTTTCTTTTTGTGTTTAGTGCTCAAATATTTACTTAATAATGTAAAGAATTCAAAATATTCGAATATAAGAGCTGTTTTGATCACGAGAGTTCCTTCATCTTCCGCCAAAGACTTAAACGTGAAAATTACATAGGGTACATTCATGTCGTAAAATGGATCACATCAATATTTGAAGCAGTTTTGATCAATTTTACCAAAGTTCTACACGATTTCATTGGTGTTATATTATCGTACTTCACATCTTTCTATTCTTTGTGTGACCACAAAGTACATCATGGGTTAGGAGGGCGCTTGAATGACTTGCAACTATGAATTTCATAATTTACATCGGAGACACGGGAGCGGACTTTTAAGAGCGAATCTAGGGAGATCGGAGAACATGCTTCACCTTGGAGTTCAAGTGTTCTGTAAAAAAAAAAAAAATTCTATGACAGCAAACATAAAAAGTTACAAAACTTATAATTTTTCCTTGTTTATTTCTTACTTTTGAAGGAGATTCCCACAAAACATTGAAGGGGGAGGCTAAAACTCCCATATCCTCAGTTCTCGTGCTCTCATGTTTGGTTCATTCAACGTGGCTTGTGGAGACGAAGAGCATTGCCTTTTTATCTGTCCGTGCACGTTATTGCATCTCATACCATGGGAATTTCTTTCAGAACCTAAATCCGTTATTTATATTGCTTTATGGTATCTTGCCGTTCTTCAATTTAAATTTATTATAATGGTCGTGTTAGGGAGCGGATGGAACCATGCGTGCTGTCTTGTTAACTTTAGAGGGTGTGGATATCAAATTCATATTTCCCACATTTTTTTACATTGTTATAAGATATCGGTTTCTTTCTTTTATTGTGTTTTGACCACTTACGGACCTTGTGAGTCGCGAGTTCGGACTGCTTTATTCGACAAATGTTTACTTTAAACCTAACAATAAACGCCATCCTCATGTTCAACATATTCTTTTGGTTAGACATACGGTATATAGTGTTGACAAGGGACAAAGCCAGCGACTTAGCGAAAATAACAATTCAAAATATCCGATCATTTTTTCGGTAGCGTACTGTTTATGCATCTGCCTTTAATTAATTCTTCTAGCTGATCAGAGTTGATCCGATGGACTATACATAAACTATCAATCCTCTTTTCATTTGCTGAAAACATTCCAAAATATGCATGTCATTTCTAATATAAACCGGAAAATTAATTAACAAACACAAAAAACACAGTCAAATAATTGAAGAACATATGCGGTTTTCTCACTGTTCTGAACCCAAGTACTCTGTCTCTCGTCTTCGTAGTGGTCCAGTGACGAATATCTTCTTTTTACGTGGTTCTTATCTCATGATCTCTCGTTAGCTTTGACCCGCCAGGCAAAATCTCCCCAGGGTATTTGTGCTTCACGCATGCGCTCCGGAAGTAAACACAAGCATCTATAAAACGGAGCGCAGCAGTACAAGTGTCTGGTTTGTAACAATTGAGCGTTCAAAGTTGAGCGACTCTTTTCATGTTTTTTCTAATTTGGTAATTAGAAAGAAATTAGTTACATTGCGGTTCTGCGAAAAATTGTCGGCAATGAGTCGACGGAAACCCTTTTCTGACCGCAGAAAAGCAGCTTAAGTCTTGATGGTTGGGAAGGGATCTTCGATTTCGCATGGTGCCAACATCATGGATAGTCTACAGCTTGGCGAAATCCTCGACTGTTCAGTTTGTTTCGAACGGTTAAACGAAACCTGCAAAGTCCTACCTTGCCAGCACACGTTTTGTCGGAGCTGCTTGAAGGCGATTGTCGCTACAAGACAGGAATTGCGTTGTCCTGAGTGTCGCTGTCTTGTCACAGAAAATGTTGACGAGCTGCCTGGAAATATTTTACTGATTCGTCTTCTAGAAGGGCTCAAACATCGTCAGAGAAAAAGTTACTCCAGATCGACGTCCGGTACTAAGGTTAGTTCACTACGCTGGAAGTTAGCAATACCTGTTGTTTTGGCTTTTCATGTCTGTACGTTGTCATTTAATCAAGGAGAAGTGTAATGGGTGTGAATTTTGACACGATCAAGATGAACCATCATGAATGTAAACTTCAACAGGACATGAAACATTCTTATTCTGCCACTCGTAAATACTTAGCCGTACCTCCCATAGAAGTGTATTTTGCCGCCATTTTTTATTCCAGAGAGTGCTGGAAGAGTAGTCTTTATTTTTTTTTTTAATTCGATTCAGCCGACAACGAGCTGTCATCTTAGCACATGACGACGATATGACTGGGGATGTACTTCTTGACCTTGTCTGTGTGGTGATATACACCGGAACGCTAAATGATTTCGTTCCAGTCTTCCTGGAACCACGAGGAATGGCGATTGAAAATGCTTAAAATTAAAAGATTAGGAACGTGCTTTTGTTTCCATAGACTGTATATTTTAGATGTCATGACACGTCAATTTTGTCGTATTTATATTGAAAAACGAGCCGACAAACTGGCCAGCGATGAAACGAGAGCGTACCAGAATCGAAACCAAAATACATTAGAGCATTTATTTTGAACTCTCCGACGACATACCTGTCTTCACTTTTATGTTTGCTTGATCTGAATTATTGTGGCTTGTGACAGACGTACGACGTTTACAAAACAATGAAATCTTGCAGGAAAGGTCGCCGGAAAAAAGATTAACGATGCTTATCTCTGTCGTTCATCCAAGCTGTTCTGACATTAACGCCATATCTGGACATTCATTGAACTTAAAAATTTTGGTCATGTAAAATTGCTTGCGTGCAATTTTAGTCTCTCATCATAACTGTTTGTATATACAGTTTATGTATTTTTTTCCCCACAGGTTTCTGGCGGCTTTCTGGGGGTAATAATATTTGACTTGTGATAATTCACCTTATAAGTATTAGTTCTGATGTTAATGTATTTGGAGTGTTGGGTATTCTTGAGTGAAATTGCACCACTGTTCGCTAGCAAACACCTGGACTGTTTCACTGGGTAAGGTTACTCATGAAGTTATTCTTGCGATAACACCAACTGTACACGAATTTCCTTAATGAGATAATCAACCTTACATTTCTGTTGGTCTGCTGTGATAATAACTGTTGATTGACAATGGCTTACCCCGTAACATTAAATCTGAATCTTTTGAAGTTATTGCTCTAAATGGATCAATTTTGTTGCTGTTGAAGACGAGAGCTATTTGTAAATTTTATGTATAATATGCCCTCAACAACTTACCTAACATTGAGTATAGTAAGGAAATAAGCATACCATTGAACTACATAAAGCCGGCTTTTAAACATTTCAGTAATATCTAAGTTATTTTTACTTACCTAGGCTAATAAGGTGAGATGACACCTAAGTTCTTTATAATAATCCAAAATATTCTTAATCTTAAATAAGGGAATGAAAGACTTTCTAAATTTAAGGATAAATGCTTTTCATTTAGAGTCAGATGTCGTGAGAAAATGTGTTTATAATTGTAATTTAACCACAACTTGCCATGTTTTTTTTTCATCTATGAAGCATGTTAGACTTTGCTTTACTTCCTCTTGAAGACAGCATTCACCTTCCGATGTATTTAAATTTCAAGCACTAAATTATATCAAAAATACTTGAATACATTTAAAAAATATTACTTAGTTGACTAATTTCAATCAAACATTTGAAATTAGGTAGTAAACAATTTTTCCTAGATGCTAATGAACTTCAGTCTAATAACAGAGGGCCACTGAGAGAGAACATATTAACTGTATTAAATATATGATATAAAGAAATATCAAGACCATGTATGTATCTTGTTCAAAATAGTTGATTGCTACAGTAAAAGAGCTGCATCACCATGATGTATTTTTGGTGTATGAAATTTTTACATTGCTCATAGGACAGTATATAAACAACCAGAGGCAGATAATAAATTGTAGATTCCTCAGGAATCTGTTGAGTGTGGTGAGCTCTGCTTGTCATACGAAACAAATTTGTAGTGATAAGAAATAAATGAAGTAACTCAAGACTGCCTTTGGTTGTTTGTATGTTGCTCTATTTTGGTATCGAGCACTCTCTTCATATGGTTTTGTTTTTAACAACTATATATATATATATATATCTATATCTATATCTATATCTATATCTATAACTATAACTATAAGTATAACTACAGATGGAACCGTTTCTGCCTTTTGGGCCTCATCAGTGTAGTGCTGATGAGCAGGATGAAGGTAACTGCTATTTACCATCACCTTTGATGCCTCACAAATGTGGGACATCAAAACCATTTGCCAGAGTGCTCTAACTGCAAGCAGTGAGCATTTAGGTTATATTCTGAGACTAAGGGTGACATCCAAACAAGTTGTCATCTTCCAAGGTTAAGGTGTGTAACTGACTTAAACCATGATATGGATGAGGCAAATATGTCCAGTTATATGCCAGCAAAGACATTCCAAGGGAATTTCATTGCATATTTTTATAACTGCTAATCTTTGGTTAGTAAAACTTTGGTTACTAAAACTTTGGTTGTCTTACTGTTGTTTACTTGTTGTTTACTGAAGGCTGTTATACCTATATCAGTTAATTATATGAAGCTTTGCCATCACTGTTGAAGTCAACTGGATATTACATTTTTGCAACTAGTTTTTGCAAGTGTACATTCTGTAATTGTTAGCAAAAATATATACATTAGTAATAGAATGTGTGGTCAGTGTATACTAAACTTCATGAACTCAATTTGAGTTATTTTGCTAGCCTGATGTCTTTATCCCACCCATTTTATTGAAAACGAGATCTGTGGTCAACAAATTTGTCACGAAGATGGCAAACATAGGAAACATTTTATCTTGCATGAGATTTTTTTTTCTGTAAGAAATGTCAACTATAATTAAATATGGTTGAACCCATACCTGTAAGAGTGGGCAAGGTGTCTGAATCATATGCAGTAGAAATTTGTCAAGCTTACATGAACATAGTCTTTTATTAGCAATGATAGTAGAGGTATGACAAGATACACACTGGGACAGTCACTCCAGTAAACCTTTTAGGCAATGTGGACTATGTCCAGAATAGACATTACAGTGTAGGGCTAACCAGCATAGCTGCAATTTGTCTATGCATGTGTTAAATTCTTGTTTGTGCCAGTCCCTTAGTGAATAGAATAAATGGTGGCACAAAATTTCAAACTCCCATTGAAAATGGCGGTGTCTGTGAATAGAAAATTCTCAATGAAAATATAGACAAAACTTGCAACAAAACTTTTGAACTCTACTGGTGAGTCAGGTTGCTGTATAGTGGTAAAAAAAAAGGAAGACAATGACTCATTTTTGTCTTCTTTTTTGTCTTCATAATGGTGTAAGATGGTAGTTATTTTAAAAGGTCATCTCAAATTTTTCCATGACATTGATGCTTAAAAGTACTATGGTTAGATCTTAAAGAACTATATATCAAAATAAACAAGTTCGAAGGCACATTTTTCGAGAATTTCCCTATTTTGTAATACAAAGCATTCTTGGTCAGCCGTTTTGAACATTTTCTGTTCTTGTTGTACGATGACTACTAACGAAATTCAAAGCTTGTTCTTCTTAATTGGAAAGAATACAGAATTCCATTGGTTTCAAACAAAATATTTAAACAACATTTGAACGTTTATGAATAGCTGGTTTATGAAAGAAGATGATTCATAATGTGTATGGCCAGTTAAATGCCTGAGACATCACTTGACAATGCTAACCATCCTGGTTAAGGTATCTTATCCCCACACTTTCAGACAGGGGGTGTAACTAGTGGGTGACCTAGAGGCCAGGTGGCCCCATCAGTCAGTAATGAAATTTTGTAAATAGCTTATTACAAATAGTAAGTACTATAGATAATTAGTATAGTGCACTAAAACTTTATGGAATTAGTTTAGATAATTTATTGTCTAACATAGTTATTGTTGAATTTTACACAATATTTACTTCTTGTACAGTATATCTGGTGACCAACTGACTCAAAGGCAGGAATTTTCTTCCAATAACAGTCCTGCATGCCATAGCAATACATTGGGAAAACATACTTTCAAGGTTTAAAAATTCAAAAATTTCCTGGACTCCCAAGAACATATGGAAACCTCCCTCACAAAAACGGTAGTTGGATAGGTGTTGGCAGACCTTTTACAGTTGGAAATGAATAGTTTTATTTACATGTATGCTTGCTTTTCTACATTGTTGTCCATCTTTATCAAGCTCATAATAAACTTATTTGAAGATGTTGCAGCAACAAAACGTCAGCTAATTAAAAATACTTTTCCTTCAATAACTCATGTCTCAATTATTATGGGTTTATTCAAAATCATATGCTGGGCTTTGATATTCCTAACAAGATCACGCTTTCCACCTGGTTCTTCAATTGCCACTATTTTGAAAAACTTATTGTCAGTAATTAAGATTTACATTGCCTGACTAACAGGGCTTTTGGTGTTGTCACGTCACTACATTTTAACATATGTCACCTTGTTAACAGTGCTAAATGCCCCTGTCACTTTTGTGTGTTGGTTTCAACGTACATAATATTTTCATTTATTGTTATACAAGTTGTATACAGTTAAACCTAACCATTGATCTCTAGTCGCCATCACTTTTTAAAAGGATAATGATGACCCTGACTTATCATGACAAGTCTTGTCCTGATATTTTATTATTAGTTATAGTATAATATTTTATGATTCTTATTACTGGTTGTCATCACGTGGACAGGAATCCAGGCTATTCATCAAGTCACCTAATGAAAAGTGTCAAACTTCACTTTTAACCCTTTCACTACATTTTGGACCTTGTTGAGACCGTTGGGTGACTGGCGTTTGTCACCTTAACTCCTCAGAGGCCTAGTCACATTCAGTCTTTCGCCAAAGATTTCTGGTGTGAGTAATGGACCATGCTTCTTCGTATGTTTCCTGGCATTTTCTGTTTCATGGCATATTAATCTTTGGCAGTAAGAAGTTGTGGAATGTAACCAGGCTTGTTGGGCCTTGGAAATCCCAGCAGTAGTGAGAATTAAGACGGTGGAATTATTTTTTAAATTTCTGAAAAGATTAGAGAACAGACTGAAGTGCTTTGAAAAAAGGAAAACAGCTGAACATCCCAAGTACCTATATTAACAAAGTGACAATGTCCAGTACAAAATAGGCTACATACAATGGAAAATTTAGCTAGATGCATTTCTTAGTCTAGTTAACATGATCCAATTTCACGGATCCGATCAGCTAAACGCCAGCTTAAAGGATCCAATTCGTTGGATCCGCCTGTCGGAAGGCTAGGAGAGAAATCGGATCGTGTGAAAAGTCTCTTACACTTCATAAAACCCGACTGAATTTAATATCGGCTTGATAATTTGTTATCGAGAAATCGAACACGGCCAACAATGTAGATAGCACAACGCTTCTTCATAAGAAGATTCACCAGTCAAATGATTTTCGTTAACAATTTCTCTGTCACGGGGGGTCTTTTATTGTTTTACTCTGGCTAACACCAGACGATTTTACTCCTCAGCGAGAGAGGTGTGGCGGGGAAAGTATCTTACTTTTCAATTACGAAGAAGAAAGAATAAAGTTAAATTTTCGCAAACGATTGAAGAGTTTTCAACACTCAAGTTCGTCAACGGTGCAGTTCCCAGCCGCCTTTTGTCTCTTTAGAGAGTTTTATTCGATCCGTATCCGGTGATTCGTGTAACAAGTTAACATGTTTTGGTATTAGGGTGACATCGAAGTCACCCTATTACGGTTGATTTGTCCATGAACATTTTGCGGTTCTTTTAATCTGCTTTGAAAATTTAATTATTTTATTCATTACGAAATTGATAAAAATAACTTAAAACCGTATTGTAAAAACAAGAAATATACCCTATGTATAAATTTCTTGAAACACCTTTATGATACAAATATATATGTATACACACACAGAGAAATCCGCCATAAGGCCACCTCGTTATTCCAGTAACTTTTTTTATCCCGAACAAACACCCAGTCATTTTCTTATCTGAAAACTCCATTAATCTGGCCACGACCAACGGCTACTTTTTGAAATCTGGACAGGCCCTGGTTGTCCACACCGGCAAAATGTGAATGCTAAAAGACTTTCCCTAAAAAAAACTGCGATCCCTTAGGTATAATAAAATGTATAAAAAACAGTTTTGATCCTCTTAGCTTTGTTACAATAAACTTATTCTGTGCTCTAGATAGTTCATTTTATTGACACTTCATTGTACATAACATTTCATAGTTGAATTAGACCAGCAACAAAATTTTAACCTACCCAATTAATACGGCCACGTAGGCCCATTAGTACGGGCAGATTTTCATGTCCCGGTGGTGGCCGTATTCATTTGGTGCGGTATATGTATTATATATATTTATGTGTATGTTTAATATTAATGGCGTCACTATTGTTTTGAACGGAGAACAAATAAGTGGCTTGTTTAGATTTTAAATCACAAGTCAGTTCAATGAGTACTCCTTGTACTCCCGTCAATTGTATTCCCGAGCGACTGAGTTTCGTCGTTATTTTAGAATATAGGTGAATGAATTGAGTATTTGAGGTAGAGAATAATCCTTAAACAGGCTGAAGATATTTTGCACAGACCGTGCTGTACAGTGTTATACAGTACAAATGCACTTTGGAATTCGGAAAGGAGAGGGCTGGCAAAAGAACGAATGTAATTATCTTCAAATATGAGTTGAAATTTGTTGATAATTTTGATGGTTTATGTATATAAATGTTATATATTGTAACTTGTTATCATAAATAGACAATAATAATGGTATTTAAATTAATAATTAATCCGAGTTACTGATTAGGGAGTTTCACTGGCACCAAGTGGACTTCCCTTGATTTGCAACTTAATAGTACCACACATTCATGACGGGTTTCTTTTGTGATAATTGTGCACATGTCATTGTTGTTGACCAAACACAGTTCTCACATGGGAGCCCAATATTAGCAGCTGGATTAGAGTTTCTTTAATTGGACACGTCTGGTTAACACCGTAGGATTTTTGAAGAAAAGAAATACACAGCTAATCATTCGTGCAATATTTTGGTGAACATTGTGACTCAATTACTGTTGATACACTAAAACGTTCGTAGGCTGGACTGTGGCTAAGTTGGTGGGCTGCTTGTCAAATATAAACCGCTTTGGATTCCGAAGGGGACTTTGTCTTTGAAAACCAATGTTGCAATAAAATCTAGAATCTTCTATTCAATTCATTATTATTGAATTGATTTTGTGCTCTAGTGTGAATATTATTTGGATGTCATTTGCTGATAAATATCTGTGACCTGAAAGAACGTCTCATCGAAAAGTGTATTGACTCCTATAGAAATGATTTTACCGTCCGTATTTAAAACATAAGCTTACCCACATTTTTTTTAGTATGAAAAAGATCAGAAGTCCAGGCACGACACTATTTAGTTAATCTAACATTGACACTTCCTGGATAGAAGAACATTCTGAGTC
Source organism: Nanipora kamurai (assembly GCA_036872915.1). Taxonomy (NCBI): domain Eukaryota; kingdom Metazoa; phylum Cnidaria; class Anthozoa; order Scleralcyonacea; family Helioporidae; genus Nanipora; species Nanipora kamurai. The sequence goes on from JBAHVQ010000040.1 coordinate 815,438, forward strand.
AGTCATACCATGCTGTGATTTGATTAGCAACTGCGACACAATTAAACATTTCTATGTATCAATTCTGTGGAAACTGAGAACACAGGAAATAAGTTCCCTCATCGTCTTTTTATTTTCACGTTTGATATTCAGTTTAGGGTTGGAGCGCTGCGATTTAGATTAAAATCCGAGGATCATTTTTAAAATCGCTATGTGGTAAATAGTTCCATCCACGCGTTCATACCCGTTTGCCTGCCCTACATTTTTACGGACTGTTAAACAGTAGTTACTGCAACTAAAATGTGTACATGTCGTGCTTTCCATGTGGAGGATGCGTAGTTGCTTGGATATTAACAGTACGTAACGGACTTGTTAATAGTACAATGTTTATTTGCATCTTTCCAGCTCTTTGGAGCTACGTTTGGATCATGGATTCGAGCGTTTGAGAAGGAACCTTAAGTTGCGCAATTTCACAGTAGTCATCTAATAACCAGTCGGTCATTAAGGATTTTAACGCTAACGATTTTAGTACCCCCCCCTTGCCGAGTTCACGATAAAATATAACTTACCTTACAAAGGTATTCGCGAGAGTAATAGAATAATAAGTAAAAATTGAAAAAATCAGCTTAATCAGTGGCAGTACAATGAATACCAGAAAGAATGCACGTGAAAATGTTGAGGCAATGGGGTAGCCGTGCTGTTATAAGACTCGAGAACTTATTTGAAGTAACTTATATAAACGATTAGCTCGAAAAGCTGTAAAAGAGGACAAACAGATGTAAAATATTAATAGATTATTTCAAATTGTAAAGTTACCCTAAATTAACTATGTGCTCATAAAAGCAAAACTTGGTGTTACGAGATCCTCCTTTTAACTCACGATTCCATTTGCCTAATTCAAGCTTAGATAGGAGGTAGGTAGACTGATTATTGGGTTATACTTATGAAATTTTTGGAAAAGCTCAGTAATCTGCAGTGAGGGATCAACGCTCATGGAAAATATGCCAAATTTTGACAAAAGTAGAACATTACAATCATGGAATCTTCGGCTACCCTGATTCAAATAAAATGTAAGATTGAAGTGATAATGTCCTTCAATTTCATTCCAAATGCGTTTCCCATGAATAAATAGCGGTTACGGAATAACTCTTTTAACTTTCGTCCGAACTGGCTATAAGTGAAGTTAAAATTTTTCGGATAGCAAATTCCTCCATTGCCCCACCCGTGCGTGTGTCATGACGGAAACATTTGCAGTTGCATGTAGGGAACTAAACAGAATGTAACTACCACAGCTCGTTCGGTACAGCGGCGGATCGGAGTTCCGAAGGTGCGAGTTAAAATCCCGCCCACAATCTAGGATAATTGTAAAGATGTCGTTTCATATTACCCTGAGGATGATTCTGAAATAGAATTGAAACACTGCACATCAATCCTCACAAATAGCGTTAAGTTGTCGCGAGAATGTCGTGCACTTAAGTTGGATAATAACTCGCCTCCAATCCCTGTAGACTTCATAGCTCGACAAGTAGAGCCGTGGACCGGAATCCCAAAGGTCCAAGTTAAAATCCTGCTCGAGTCAACTTTTTCAGTTGATTTCAGCGGTGTAGGTTAATTATGAATTTGTTGTTTCATAACACTCTGAGGATGATTCTGAAACAGAATTAAAACACTCCACATCCATCCTCGTGATGGATAGGGTTAAGTTGTCACGAGGATGTCTCGTGCTCTTAAGTTGAAGGGGGCGAGTTCTCACGATGATCCTGAAATAGAATCTTTCATACCGCATATATGCTTTCCAATCAGCTGGGTGAAACGCATTCATCTCTATAGTATTCACGAGAACATCACTTGGTTTTGCTCGATTTTCGGTCACATGATAGTTACTATTCGTGCGAAATATAAATAGTAATTCATTTTATATTATTAGATTCCTTTCGATGAACCTTGTGCACGTGCACTTTTTAACTACGAACCAAGAGAACAAGGGTGAGTTTTGGTGGTATACGTTTGATTTAAAGGGCATATGAATCGTAAAATTCAGTTTCGAAGAAAATCGCTGACATGATAGAACCCTCGAAATTGTGGAGATTGGAGCTTTACAGCTCACTCTTATCTCACTTTGTTCTTGAGATATTAAGGTTTGTTTGGTATGTATATAGCACAACTTTCTACGTCACACTGTATAATGACTTACAGCGAAATCACGTACATCTTTAACATTATTTAATTAAGTCCCTTGAAACTTTGCTTGTTGGATTCGGAGGGATACATACAGGCTCATGAACAGTTTTAAGTGGTTTCCATGGGTAACTTCAAAGATATACGTAATTTTCCAATAAGTCATTATGCAGTTGACGTAGAAAGATGTATCATTTACATATGAAACAAACCCCAATATCTCAAGAACGAAAAGAGATAAGGTAGAGTTGTAAAGGCCAATCTTCATAATTTCGAAAGTTGTATTATGTGAGAGGGTTTCTTCCGGACTGATTTTTACACTTCATATGCCCTTTAATACAGAATAAGTAGCAGTTTTCGTAGATTGCAAATTTCCCCTCATATATATTGTGCAGTATTAACTGTATATGCTTTCCATCACTGTTTGTTGTATGTTCTTTAAAAATAATAAGGATAAGTTGGGAATTGTGGAAAAGTAAAACAGCAGTTGGCATGTAAATGTTCAAGATACTTTGTTATTATAATGACCATTAGCCATGGAAAGTAAAGTAAATAACCTGACAAACATTCCAAACCTCCTCCACTTGAATTGTGGGGTAAAAAGTGTCTTTACGGCCTGGATCACGAATGACATTTTGAGACATGAAAGTGATCGTGACTACCTCAGAAAAAAGGCCCTCTCCAACTAATTTTAAGTCATACGATCTAACGTAAAACAATCAAAACAGCTAAATTGCCATTATTAGGACTGTATTGACCAAAGGAATTAAAAGAGCTGTGTGGGAAAACTTTCCACGCATACACAAATTGAATGAAACTGGGTGGAAATATAGTGACAGATCCAGAATTCCCAAAAAGAGCGAGGAAACTCAAAATGAGAGTCTTCCAAGATTTTGATATGATTAAATTGGTTGCCCTGGCAAAGACTCCTGTTTGCTTCGTGGTAGGTTTCCCTTCGGGGAAAATTCCATTGTCTAGTTGCAGTATTTCATGTATTTTAAAACGTTAATCCTAGCTTTCGGTTTTGATTTAAGTATTTGAAAAGTATGATCTGCAACAAGGCTACCGTGTTCAAATACGTTAAATAAAAAACAAATACAATTTTTTAAGAAACTGGATTTTTGTTTTATATTAGTGTGTTGCTTATAGAACCGAAGCTGTGCGGACAGTATTAAGTCAAAGTTTGAGTGAGAGAAACGATTGGAAAAACCTCAAACTTGACAATGCTTTTGTGTTCAATGTGTACCAAAAGTTAAAACCTTATATCTACGGCAAAAGATGCGGTTAGTTTTCATTCCTCTTTCTCATTCACATGTGGCAAGAACATAAGAAAAACAAGTTATTTTGACATTAAAGAAAACATACTTTTGTCTGCCTTCAGCCTCACGAGTTACGTTTCTTCTCTGGGTGACAAGTTTATAAAAAGCTCCGCAGTTAGTTTTATTAAGAAGTGTGGTTTGTGTCCACTACGTAGTTTTTATTTACTTTAAGCTGTGTGTATGTCACACGTCAAAAAATGTCAGATGTGGGGTACCGAAAAAGTGTTTGACGAAAGAAGGTTTAGTAGTTGTAACTAGTTTATTCCATTTGCTTATGGCGATCATAAGAGTATACAAAACCGGTTTAGCAGCTGTTCGGCAAACCTTTTGAAAATCTTAAGTGAATAGAGACAGAGAACTTAGGTGTGGTAACTGGTGTTGCCAGTTTGACTGGTAAAAACAACTTTTCTTCTTCATTCTGAGGGTACCATCGTGTCAGACTAGTTAATTAATCCTCGTTCTGAATCTAAATAAAATTTACTTGTTTCTTCATCTGTCCAGAGATCTGGGTTTAAAGAAAGGAGATTTAGTTGTACTTATTCAGAAGGTTGACGAAAACTGGTACATAGGTGAAAATTCTGGACACCAAGGGTTCTTACCTGCAAACTTTGTCGAGGTAAGCTTTCTTAGCATCTGATAAACGACAACCAAGATGAATTAATTTAGTTACAAGTCGTGTAAATTTTTTATGTCAAGGCAAAAATAGATCTTCCTTATCCTTTAATTTCAAAGACATTATAAAATAAGTAATAATAAATAATATTATTATAATTAAATATAAAATGAATAGATTAAAATCAATTTGCCATAGCAGTAGCATCTTCGTTGTAGAGGAGAACCGCTCCAAATTCGCTCGAAGTGCTGACTAGAGCGGCTAATATTTTAAAGCGTATTAAGGTTCATAACCGTTGAATCCCCGTAGCCGTTGGACTATCAGGGTGTTACGAGAGTATGGTATACACAGTGATTCGTTGGGAGTGTGCGTGGTAAATCTGTAGGTTATACATGAAGCACAAACTGGCTAGAAGGTTATGCACCTCTGATTTTATTTTCGATTAGGTAATTAACCCACTGCCAAAGTTTCATGAGACCAAAGAACCGCTAGCGAAAGGCTTATACGACTTCGAGGAGGAAGGTGAAGCAGATTTGCTTCATTTTAAACAGGTAAATCGTAATTGACTCCCAGGTATTTTTTGATAATTTATCTTCCGTCCCCTTTTTCGTACTTTTTATTGATTAATTCACGGATATTTTAATTTCGTAGGGTGATATAATCACAGTTTTGAGGAGAGTGGATGTCAACTGGTGTGAAGGAGAAATTGGTGATTATTGTGGGATTTTTCCTTTAAATTTTGTAGAGGTAAGTCGACGACAGAGACCATTTTTTACAAACGAAGACACTATGTTAGTAGCAAAACAGACGGGGAATGAAACAGGATGCTGCTTCTCCCTTGGAGATGATCCAAAAAGAAGGGCTTTTGGTAAAATTGAGAGTATGTGGGTAAAGAAGAAGTCAGGGGACTATTTATGGGGAGGCCGAGATTTTTATACGCAAAATGGTGCTAAATTGTTTTTCTAGTATGAAAATTTATCACAATTTACTTTTCATGTACAGAAAACGCAAAAAATTGTCAAGCTGAGTAATCATACGTGTATAACACACTATCGACTAAAACAGTTCACTGCACTCATACTGCGACCTCATGATAAACGCAAGTAGGCAGTAAACACGCTGTCAATACTTTCAATCAAAGCGATCTATGAATGAAGCTCTCCAGACCGCGATGGAATCGTGAGAACCGAAGCCATACTCATGCGGTGTTCGACGTCATGAATTGTCTGCTGTTTACGTTGTTCACGTAAGCTGTCTTATGTCGCTAACGCACCTACTCTTAATGAGTTGCGATTGGGTGCCTGTCCGTATAATCGATTTTATAATAAATTTACGAATTCAAACAACTGTTAAATAAGGTAGAATTGCTTCCGTAAACCAAAGCACTGAACAGGAGGTGCGAAGAATGAGATAGCTGAACGGCGGAATCTTGCTTTTATTCTTTCAAAAATGTTTTACATGTGTTCATTCTGAGTCGTTATTTCAGTGTAAATCAGGTAGGAAGAGAAAGGGAGAAGGGAAAGTTGGAGAGGAGGGGAGAAAGAAAACGACACGTAAACCAAGGGTCTGACCCCACTTGAAGTGGCTCCATATATTTTGCCGAAAAGCGGAGAATGCAAATTTGAAAGCGAAAAACATGCGCATAAATACTTTGGAAAAAGAATAAATCTAATTGCAATACATAGAACCACATTCTAGGCATCTAAAAATATAAGGAATTAGGAGTCCAGGTCGTTACAATGGCAACAGTGGCATTCCAAAATGACTACCATTTACCATTCAGTCTAATTTATTTCGAAAACACTTAGGCGACCCCCATTTTTTTTTTCATAAAAACTTTGCTTCTTGGATGGGTAATTAATACGAAAATTTTAAAAAAAGTTTGTAGATTTTTCTTAAAAGTGAAAATGTAATTTTTTTTTATGTTTTGGAAAAAAACTTACAGAATTTTTTTAATACCCAAGAATTGTTTTAATGGGGGGTGGGGGAGGGGGGAAGGGTGATGTCACCAAAGGTTTTTTAAATAAATTAGATTGAACAGTAATTGGAAGCCATTTTGGAACGTCACTGTTGCCATAGCAGTGACCTAGACCCCTTATTTCCTCATATTTTTGGATACCTAGAATGTTTCTATGTATTACATTTAGTTTAATTCTTTTTCCAAAGTGTTTATACACATCTTTTTAGATCCCAAATTTGCATTGACCACTTTTCGGGAAACCGCATGGAGCCACCTTACCATAGTTAAAATATTCTCCTCGAAAAACAAAGGTTACCCAAAAAAGAAAAACACTACCTATACTTACCTATCAGCCGTTGGCTTGAAGAAGAGAAAGCGAAGACAAAAGAAAGACTCAACACCAGGACCTCTATGGTTGAAGAGTGGAAAGAATGCCGTGCGTTAAGCTTTTATTTTATTGTATTTCGTACTATTACTTCTGCTAGTTTGGTCTTTCAAGATTTCTCATTCAGAACCCTGAGAAACATCACCTGAAATACTAAACATGAACACGACTTAGTCTGGTTTTGTTTTTTGTATTTTAACAGTTGAACTCTTCAGCCTTGGCTCTTATAAACCTGAATAAAAGCCCCGAAATAGTTAGCCAAACTCGACGGCAGCCTAATATCCCTCTACGATCGCTCGGTATTCATCACCAACGGAGTAACACGCGACTACGCAAACCTGTCAAGAGGTCGCGCTCGATACCTAGAGAAAATGCAGAAAATCTTCGTCGGCGAATCCGTGACTTTGGCCAATCCAGTGTTACTACAAGTAGCGATGATGGTGGTGTTATGAACCAAACCAACCGGCATTCCATTGAGGTTACTTCAACAGAACGTTCGCATGACTTTGCTGCTCACGAAGATGACAATGTTGCGCTACCCATGACAGCCGCTGATATCGCATTTCGCAGACGTCGCAACGGTCGAACAACTGAGGCAAGTGAAGCCCTGGTAAGTGGATTTTTGAGTGTGACTATGACATGACTATGTGAAAGAATTTGAAATCAGGATACGATGACTCATTTCAATTAAGGAACATTATTTTGGAAAAAGATAAAGACTACTGTGTAATAAAGCACCTGTGTATAAACGAGTTTATCAATATGCCTCTATCTTAAGTTTAAATACGTGATCAAAGTTAAAACATACACATATTTAGGGACATCGAAAGCCGCCATGGGACAAGGAATTAGCACAAATTTGTTTGGATGGTCAAGAAAAAGGACGATTTTCTTGGGGCGCTGAAGGCTTTCGAGTAGTCGACTGCTTAGTTTCTCCTAACTATATGTACTCTTGTCCTGCGACCATTCTTCATTTACCTTATGTTGCTGCTGGGGTATATATGGATATTTAGGAATATCACAATATTCCGGAAAAGCCGATACAGTATCTATATATACCTAAGGCCCAGACTTAACTGGTACATGGAGCTAAGATCATGAGAATTACAGTGAAATTGTTATATTTTGTCTTTATTTCACAGGCATCATCAGACAGACTGTTTACAAGAACATTGCCAGGATCTACGTATACAAGCGGTGCAGTGACATGGCTGAGGAAGAAAACTATCGGATATCTATTTACAGGATAGACACTAATTAATCTTCCTCAGCGATGATGTCATCGCACCGCTTGTATACGTAGATCCTGGTAATGCTTTTGTAAATATAAAGATAAAGACAAAATATCACAATTTCATTGTAATTCTCTTAATCTCATATCTTGAGCTATCAAGATGACATCGTTTGGAATTCGTTTCTTTCTTTATTTCCTTAAGTTGTCGGCTGGTTCTGGATTTTGGTCGTATCCACCTTATCTGAGAAATTTTCAATATTGCGTACTGAATAATGAGCATCTACATTGGGTGTGTTTGTACACAGACATTGTGATAACCTGAACTTTAATTACGCTAATTATAGGCATATTTCAAACCCAAGTGCGATTCAAACAGTTCTCCGCCCTTTTCTAAAAAAATTAGCTTGGTACCCACGCGGGTATATCTCGTGAATTTAAAGAAGTTGGCTTAGGCATCGACAGATCTCCCTTCAATCGCTACATAGACATGCCCATCATCTACCATTAACTTAAACCAAATCCACTCCAACGTCTACCATCATTATTCGCTTCAACAAAAACCCATTCGACGAACACCGAACAGCCAAGTGAAACGGGAACACGCACAACCATGCTTTCTCCTGAGACATCGATCAATCGAAATGATCCACCCGATCTTATCACCAATCACAACGTCACAAAGGACAACCGCCTAATCAGACGCTCTCAGAGACTGATGTCGGAGAAATATGTGACTGACAGCCATAAAACATCCAATCCACCAAAGCTCAAGATATAGAACAATTACAATCCGGAGAACCACTTTACGATTAACACATGTCTGGATTACAAATTTTCAGTTCACATACGCGCGCCCACACACACACACACACACACACACACACACACACACACGCACATATATATATAGAGAGAGAGAAGGGGAGAAAGGGAGAGGGGGAAAGAGAGAGGAGAGAGGGAGGGGGAGGGAGGAGAGGGAGGGAGGGAGAGGAAGGGAGAGAGATTACCACTGCTGTCCTACAATCATGTAGGACATTCACAGAGCTGTATTTGTGTTTTCATTATTGCTGTTATACCGCTCTGCTTTTGCATTGAACACTGTTTCATATATGATTTTACACACGATACTTGCTATCAACACGTTTATATGTATGTGTATATATATATATATATATATATATTGATTACATGAGTGCAGAGAGCCTAGATATCTAGTTACAAAGTTGACATGAACTATGAATAAATTAACAATCAAAGTGGGATAATGTTACGAGCTAATGTAAATATATATATATATACGTGAACGTTTTGGTTTACGAAATACAAAGAGGGCTCAATACCAGACCGATAGAGCAAACAGTATTATGTCACTTACCTCAAAAAGTAACTACAGCCTGTTTCATCTTCTGAAAGATTCTTCAGGCGACTTATACACACATACATACATATATACACATATATGCAATTTTTATTAACATAGCATAATTATTAACCGAGTGTGGGGTCTGTACGCGAAAGTATTTGCCAGAGGATTTCGTAATCGAGGAATCAATTATATGCCCGGAAATGAATAAATCGGACAAGGAACTGACATTCTGCGCCCCAAACTGCCAGCCGGTCTGTGAGCAAAACTTACTGCACAGCTAGGCAGCCAATCAGCGTGCGTCATTTTGCATACAGACCGGAAAACCAACGTTGCCATATAGTAAATATATATGCGACAATATAATCTATATAAAATCAAAAAGCCAGCTCTCCACATTATTTCCAAGGAACCATATAAACTGGTCAGACAGGAAGGATAAAAACTTTATTTACGTTTCGGGCACTGCCCATGCAACATTCTGAAGAAGGGCAGTGACCAAAACGTAAATGAAAAAGTTTTTATCGTTCGTGTTTGACTAGTTTATAGAAATATAACCCATATATATACATATACAGTTACACATACATATGTACATGTTTTGTTACCAAAATGTTTTGAAATGAATGTACAATGCAGATTTTATTTCAATTCGCTGTATAGTATCTAACAGTCATAATTATAACAATTGTTATGTACACTTATATATGCATGTATATTCAAAACATTTTTGAAATATTAATTATTATTGTTGAGCTTAACTACATGTGCATTTCTTTACAGGAGGATAGGTCTGGTTTTACTTCGACTCCTGATAGCCGTCCTAGTCCCACAGAACTTCGAAATGAAGATGGACAGAGTTCACCAGATTTGTAAGAAATATATAAGTTGAAATGATTGCTTTAGCTCTGGGTTCGTAGCTTCTCTCTACATCAGGTAGAAGGCTGACAGATTAAACATTAAATCCCTTTTATGCATGCTGTATTTGGCGATGGATAGTGAGGAACTTTTTGTCTTAAGCTATTCAAGCGAGGTTGTAGGTACAACAAATGATACTGTATTTTTCCGTTCTGTTAGGTATACGGCATTGTATAGTTATAGACCACAGAAAAATGATGAACTAGAGCTGTGCTCAGGAGAACATTATAAAGTGCTGGAAAAAAGGACAGATGGATGGTACAAGGGCTTCCCCGTTCTCAGGAGGCAACAAGTTGGGTATTTTCCTGGAAATTATGTTCGTCCGATAAGGTATGTTATGTGTCTCCCCAATGGTCACTTTAATTGACAGACACAAATGGTTTGTTATGGCTGTATTTTGGTTGGAAAAATTAGAACAACCGTGTAATAATTCATTACCATGTCATCAAAAGGTTTAACAACTTTTTCAGCACGACATACTTTTGTTATCAATAGCAGAAAAGCGAAATCCTGAGTTTTTAGGAGACTTATAGTTAAATCAGTCCACATTATGATGTTGACAAGAAATGTTACCATGTCAGAATTTTGGATTAAGCCTATTCAGACTTTAACCTTATTCAGATCTTTGTTAGGACAGGGGTCTCCGTGCTAAGTTTGACAGTTAATATCTCTACAACTATCAGGGGTATACTTCAGTAATTTCATGACTTTTTCACAAATTTTGTTGATATTATTTCTGTTAATGACAACGTTACAGACTATTTCATAACACCATCTGTAGTAAAAGCTGGAAAGCAGAATCTTCCCAATTTTTCGCAGTAAAATAATTTATTTTATTGATAGGAGGTTGTTTTGTGATAATACAGATATTAGGAAGGGAAAAATTGGCAACTGTACAGTCTTAATGACTTTTTTGAATTTACCATTCGCTATGGTAATTTATGCTATTTGCAAAGTCGAAATAGTGCGTTGATTTTTCTATGAAAATTTAATAAATTGATGTTAACCCTTTAAATCTCAGTGCCCTGTATAGAGAGCGCCAGTGCCCTTCTCCAACTTTTGAAATTTCCTGTTCGAGTTTCGACTTGAAATTAGCATTTTTTTTAAGTTTACGAAAAATTTTAAACCAAGTAGGTCCATGTTGACCCGCGTAACTTGTGGGCAACGAACTGGCGCTAAAAGATGTGGGAGAATTTACCTTTGGTTTTTAGCATTTTCTAGACCGTTAAAAGATTGACCAGTTTATGAGGTATTGTATGCGTATCCAGTCCAGAAAAGAATAGGACTAAAGTATCCTAGATAATATATCCAGATTATATTTATCGTTCTATTTATCGTTATGCTATATCGGTAATCTTACAATCATATTCTCCTTTTTTAGCAGTTTACACGATTCATCCCAGCAAATACCATCAGATGATGCAATGTCGCTTATTGAAAGACGTCGCAATCGCAATTCACAAACTAATCCTAATCCTAATTCTGGGGCTGCTTTGCTAGTTTTACCAAGACCACGTCCTTTTTCCGATATTAGCACTGGATCAAATTCAGACATCGGATTTTCGCCACCACTGACTCCACCACTGGTTGGCGCAAAACCACCAGTAAGTATATGCATTCTTTAGTAATTGGATATGCGTGCAGTGTACTTAAAAAATTATTCAATGAAAAAAACATGTTACGTTTGCTTGGTAAATATTCGACATTGCATGCTGTACGTCTTTCAATTCAAACTTTAGTTTTGAGGCGTTAATTTGTTTCTTAATTATTTAATCCTGTGCTGCGAGATTCATTGGGCCACTTTAAGGAGAAGCATTTGACAGTTTCCTTTGGTCTGACTGAGCCGCTGCACGCACAAACAGTGATTTTACGACTTATGGTCGATGAGCCGTGTTTTTCCAAACAAATTTGTTTAAAAAAATGTGGAAAAAATGCAGCTTCACTGGGCATGGTTTTTTTGGCACATATGCATACACAATTCCGGCACAATTTACGTTTTGAATCAAATCAAAATTATGTAAACATGGTACAAGCAGCGGGTGTTATCGGTACCTTAACTGACTGCTTACTAGGGGCAACCTTACCAAGTCTCTGCGTAATGACCAAACTCCTGACATAAACGCTCAAGAAAATTTAGCTTTCTTTAAGGTAAATGTACAGTGTAAAGTGGCCTGAGGTAAAAATGGCTAATTGAGGGAGTTGGACCAGTTGCCGTTATGTTCCCATTGTCATGATTGTTACCCATGTACAGTTAGTCTTCATCAGAATAGAAAAATCTTATCATGCTTTATTCCATTTAACATTTGTGTGAATATTTTGATTTAGAAACAGGGTTTATTAAGACGACTGAGTATTGGCAAAAAGAAAGATCGAAATAGCCCTCAAACAGTTCAGAGGTGGGTATTTATTATTAGTTTACGATATCAACTGACAGTTGATATCGTAATTCACGTTTATCGTTATTCCCGTTTCACGTATCATTTAGAAGTGTTTAAAACGCAAACAGCAGTGACACGGTTATCAAGTTTAAAAAAAAAGACGGAGTGTTTTGAACATCTTCAATAACGTCGTTTGGGGATTGCATTTCTACTCTTATTGGTTAATCTATCGGTGTTTTTAAAACAACAAAATTCCATGCTAATTAGGATGACAATTTTATATGAAATTTCCCGCACGTCAGTATTGTTTACATAAAACGTTAATCTTAATCAATTCAGTGCGAATTCAGAGTTCCAAGGTGTCTATCTATTGTATGAGTGATTAACTCCATATTTCCTCTGAATTGAAATCCGTCCCCGTCTTTCGTGAGAGATAAAAGCCCTTGATTATAAAAAGGTATAAAAGCCTTGCACGTGCTGAAATACATGCCCCCAGTAGGACAATATACCTGTTGAATTATGGTGAGTTTTTGAATTACTCATAAGAATAAGTTTATTTACGAGTGTTATTGTGAAGTTTGTGCTTAATTTGCTATCTCCCTTTATTCTGAAAGGCATGTTCTAATTTCTGTGTATGTTTCAGTGACCGAGGAAGTCAGCCGTCAGGGACGGGTTCGGGAATTCCTTCTTCCATGGTCACTTCCAGAGCTGCTCAGCCCTCTTCTAGAACACGAGTAAGTCACTGGCTGCATTTCTTAATATACCGTATAAAAATTGCGTATAAAAATAGTGGAAAAAAGTAAATTGCTATTACTTTTTAATATGGTGTACTATTATTTAAATGACAAGGCCTCCTTTCTGTGTACTTGTAATTGTCGTTATATTGGTCCGTCAGCGACTGTTGTAATTATTGTAAGAATAGAACTGAAGTCGGTTTCCGCAACATTTGGCGAGAATCATCGACAGATACGCAACTAAATAGAAATTGGTTTCAAATGAATCATCATAATAAATGTCATCATAATAAATTCATCGTAATAAATGATTAATATCTACGGTATAAGTGACCGAACTGTGTGGAGTTTATCAGGCGAGCCATAGTAAATCCCACACAGTTCGGACGCGGATACATATCGATACATCTCACGGTATATGCTTTCGAACTATTTGGGGGATACGAAGCCTGTGAGCAGAGCGAAGGAAAAGGTGCATGTAAAGTAGAACGATCCTGTATCTGAATTTACAAATATTGAGTAAACATTACTTTCTTTTGTTTCGCCCAGCTCATAAATTATTTATGAAATGTGTAAGTATATTTCGAATATCTCTGTGGTCAATAGTTTAAAACAATAGTTCACATTTATATGGCAAAGAAACACCATTATAGCAAAGGTAGATTCTGACGAAATGTGCAGAAGAGTCGCTAGGTTTCGTAAGGACCATCTAGTGTTCGCTAGCCGAAAGAACTGGCCCATTTTCGATTTTTTTATCACCAGAATGCTCAATATGGCCCCTAAGAGATTTTATAACTGCAATAATTTCTGGGGTAGCATTTCTCAAGATCTCCGTAGCCGACTTCTGTCGGCTACTAGGGACAACACTCATAGTAAAGTCTTGGTTGCGTGCCTGAGGCGACATTGTACAGTGGTTGTTTCTTTAAGCCTTGGTCAAACGAGCGCAACATTTTGATCCAACATCGTCCAACTTTGTTGTGACATGATGTTGGCACCGTTTGACCACTCTTAAAAATAATGTTGGATCATGTTGGACAATGTTGGCTGAAGTTTGACTACAGTCAAATTTTCATCCAACATTTTATGCTAATTTTGGATGTTGCAATCGTTTGACCACGTTTGACAACATTTGTTGGCGTTAAGCATGCGCACAACTTGTTTCCTAAATAATAAAAATGGCGGGCGAGATGAGTGACGAAGAGATAATCGTGGAAGATATTCAAGATAATAACACTAAGAAGAGAAAAACCAGCAGAAAATGGACGACAGAAGAAACAAACAGATTAATTGATTTGCTTGAAGAACGACCTTGTTTATGGGACATATTTCAGAAAGAATATCATTGCCGAGATGTGAAGGATAAGGCTTACGATGAAATGAAGAATGTATTGAGGATTAGTATCAAAGAAATAAAAGCGAGAGTTGTTTCACTTAGAGCGCAACTTGGTCGCGAAATCGCGAAAACAAACCACAAAAAGTCTGGTCAGAGCTCAAGTCAAAACTACGCATCCTCATGGGCATTTTGGGAACGTTTGCAATTTCTTCGCCCAGTGATGAATGCAGGTAAAAGTAAAGATAATCTTCAAAAGCAGCAATCTTCAAATTCATCTCCTGGTGTCGACTCTCTTGATGACGATATAGATGCAGGGTTGGATTCAGAATCTATTTCATCCAAATCATCTCAATCTAGTTACAAGACACCCATGAGGGCACGAGCTCAAGCTGAAGAAAGAAAGAGACAACTTATTTCAACTTGCATAGAGGTTTTAAAAGAGCCCATTCATCCTTCTAATAGCACTAATCAATGTTCATTCTCTATGTATGTGGCAGAGAAGTTATTAAAATTTACTCCAAGAACCAGGATAATAGCAGAAAAACGTATTTCAGACATTATTTTTGAACTAGAAATGAATGAGATGAGTGCCCCTACATCTCAATTAGAATTTGGAGCTTCAAACAATGTGAATATGAATCAAAACATGAGTCAACAATTTTTTGTAGAACCCCAAAGTGGAATGCATGTAAACCCACGTGTAACTTCAGAAACAGAAATGCACATTCCATTTTTAAGGAGTGCAGTACAGTATAATAATACGTAGATAAAATTCTATCTGTACCTTAGTTTTCAATTGAGTTATTTCATTTTTGTTAAAGTTATGATGATCTTGATATGATGGGACATTGAAGCTTATATCATATAATTAATTATTGATGTGGATAGAAATTATAATTGTATCAAAACTTTTTTATAAATTGTGTACAAATTGTACAACAATTATGTTATAGGATTTTTAGCATTTGGGCTAATAAACTGTAAAGCTAAAATATGACATCAGTTTATGTTTTTACAGTGAATTGGTATAAACACATTTTATTGTAAAAACCAACAAAAAATCAACAACTTGGTGGTAACATTCAACTTTTATATTTGACTTTAAATTATTAACATCTTTCCCATTGCCATTCCAAAGCACCATCAGTGCAAAAGTATTCCATAAATGCATCCCTGATCACCTTAGCTTGGTTAGATGAGTTATGACCAAAGGCAGGTACACAAAGGGGTGCAAGTGATAAACTGTCTTGTCGCCATTGACCGGGAATTAAATCTCCATTTGAATCTTCTGAGTCACATAGCCCAGGTGGGCAATAAACATTTCTCGAGAAACTCTTTCGCAAGTAGTTGTGAAGTGTAAGTGCTGTCTTGGTTAATGATTCAACTGTTTCAGGTGGTAGCTGGAGGGTTGTCTTCAAAAATCTCCATCTATTAACTAGGATTCCAAAAAGGTTCTCAGATATCCGCCTAGCTCTGCTATGTCGATAATTGTACACTCTTTTTTCTGCAGAAAGACCTTTT
>JBAHVQ010000040.1:835662-871918 GCA_036872915.1 Nanipora kamurai
TCTTACAGAGCTTCATAAATTAGTACCAAAACAAATTTGATTAAATCAAATTGTAAGAAAATCACTATTCAAGGTATCATACCACCTTAAATCCTAGCAGTGAATTATGGGTAATCAGGACAAAGAACAAAGAAAAATATGAATAAAACCAAAATCTTTAGTGTACTCCCGAAACATTGGAGTAGTAATAGTTACGTTTCGAGCAAAGGTCATGCACGTTTCACTGCAAAGAAGGACCAGTTTTACTGTATATTTATAATGTTTCTGCAGTTTCCCCACCGGTTTGGCTTTATTCTCAGTGGTGTAGCCAAGGGGGGCGTGGGGGCGCACGCCTTCCTGCAAAAAAGTGTCACCCCCCGTCGCCTCCACTGGAAAGGGGGAAAACAATAGTAAATAAAAAATATACTGTGAGAACAAATCAGTGGACCAAACGCGTATTGAAACTCGTACCCAGGACCTTCTAACCTTTACTCGGCAGTGGGTCACAAACAGGTATGTATGTTTTCTTTAAAAATTAAGATCCTTTTATATTTGTGCAACCCTTGAGATTTGCCACTAGTTTATCGTGGTGTGTAATTTAGTGTAAAAGAATAATGTTCTCTTTATCTATTTAAAACCTTATACCGTGCATAAGTATGTATAAATATTTAGAAAAAAGAAAGTAACATAACAAAACATATTATTTTGGATTTATATTAATTTTATATTAGATTAAATAAGTTTGAACTTAATTGTTAATCTTTTTATTAAAGTTATGTTGCGTGAATAAGAGATAATAGTACATATTGTTGTGGAAATTGAGCTTCTTCACACTTGGACATCAAGCTCCCCCCACTTTGACAACACACCCCCCATGCGCCCCCCATGGTCGCAACTCAGGCTACGCCACTGTTTATACTGTTTACGTTGTTCAGTATTGTCAACTCTTGTCAATATTGTCAATATTGACTTAAGCAAATGCTTGTTTTTTTCCCACAAATATGCTAATGATTGTGAAGTATTTTAAGACGAATTCAAAACCTGTAGATGTGAATCAGGTATTCAGGACAAAAATTCAAAGAAAGAACTTTATCCGTCTGAAGCTTCGAAATCGTTTTCCTGAGAACACTGGCTTGATGAACGCTCACATGTTGTCTGCAGTTTTGTGTTCAGGTGCACATCGTGCCCTATGCTTTTTCTCGGAGTTAATGTGGGACGTGGAGAATTTTCGTATTTTGCATTCAATTGTACACAATACCGCCTTTTATTTCAAATAAGTATGTAGGCTGGATTATTGTGATTGAGATTCTTTTATTCCCTTATATATTTTGTGCTTGTGAAGCTCATGATGTCTCGAAACCTGCAAGTAATTGACGATCAATTAAAAAAGGGACAAGCTCCACCCTCAGTATTTGGTTTATCTGCAGCTGATCGCTCCAAGCCATCTGACAAACCGATGCCAAAGGAGTATGCCCCAACGAATGTCACTCCCATTCGTCCTGTCAAGCCCGGGGAAACGGTATCCATGGATTTCAACATCCAGGCGTTACAACAGAATGTCCAGGATAACCCGACGAAATAAAAAAGAAATCTGGAAGATTTGAGCTTAGCTCTATAATCGTGGAAAGCGTTTAATGAAGTACACTTATATAGCTAGAGTTTCTACAGTTTTTATTCTTTTGCACGTAAAAAATCAATGATTCTGCAGTACCATAAAATCATTGCACAAGTATTTTCTCTTTGCGAGTATGTGTTTGGGTTTGTTTTTCGATCTGAATTACGAGTTTTATATCATGTACATTTTCATACTTTCTGTTTGTTGTTCTTTCAGACTATGTTTTGTCTTTGCTTTTTGTTCGTTGTTTTTAGAAATAAAAACAATCTGGAAGAATAACAAACAAACAGCATAATAGAACCTAAACTTAAACCATTTACAGAATTATGTACATTACAAAACTGTTGATTTGATGTTATTTGTTTCTTCTTCAAAAACTCATGAATAATTGATGAACACTTTAGCCTATCGAGCCACCGATAACACATAACGTGCATGGACTTTATATCTGACAAAGCACTCCTTATTAGCATTCTTTATATAAAGAATACTAATAAGGCACAGCTTGTTCTTCACATATGCTAATATTTTCCTCCAACAATGTGAGTCATTGTTTGAACTCCACAGTATAAGAAAAGAAAAGGTTGTCCAAGCTCTTTGGGGTTCATTTTTGAAGCCGTTCAAAAAAACCACTCGGGCTACGCCTTCGTGGTTTTAAACCCGATAAAACATTAGTGCTCGTTTATTAAACATTACTTCAACGAGTTTAATTCAAGATCCTAAAATGGATGGAAAATTTGAACTGGTACAGGTCATGATATTTCTATAGTTAGGTAATCTTCTCAATTGATTACCAGCTTTAATCAAATCTTCACGCGTGCGAAAACGTGAACGTCTATGGATAGAGCCTGGCGTCAAATGGACATAGTCGAAATTCTTTTTTTTTTAAAAGTGCTTATCACTCCAAAATTTCTTTTTATTCTACAAAGTACACACATTTCCAAGACAAATATTTTGAACGTTTTGTTCTATTGTCTCCAAACCCAGGTGATTTATTGCCCGTCAAAGTCATGAAAAAACACCGCCGTTTTGGTTACACAACCGACCCTGTGAGGAGAATGGGTCTATGACTACTTAGACGTTGCAAGCTAATTTACATGGCTATTTTCAAAGAATGATCGCCATGTAAATTAATTTAGGACGTCCAAGTAGGCCATTCTCCTCACAAGCTCGGTTGTGTAACATAATGGCGGCGTTTTTTGCATGGCTTTATCTGGGCACAGAATACCTGGGATTGGACAAAATAGAACAAAATTGACAAAATATTTCGCTGGGAAATGTATGAACTTTTTGGAGTAAAAAGAAATTTTGGGGTGATATAAACTTTAAAAATCACCAGCATGATAGCTATGATGTTCAGTAATAACAATTCTTACATATTACTGCGCTGCCTTATCCATACATGTATCAAGCATATACACCGAACATCCATCGAACATTTATAACTGTTTCTTGTGAAAACAACCACGGTATTTTTTTTTAACAACCAGTATTCTGCTCGGTCAATTAAACTTTTGTATTAATATAGTATCTTTTTATTGATAGTACTTATCTAATTTCGTGAACTGTGGGAAACTATATTTCGTGGGGCTTTATTTTCATGCTTTCACCTAAAATTTAGATCCTAAGCTACAGATTACTTTACTAAGTGCAGATATTGGTTTGGAATTGTTGAATTTTTCAAAAATCAACCTTAGAAAAAAGTATCCCTTACCATGACCTTCTGCCATCCTCTATAAGAATTGAAAACATTGATTTTGATAACATTACTGATCATCAAAACGTTTTCCTTTATCTCGAAACAGACTTTGCCTATCTGTAAAGACAATATCTTTCGACACGGCGCCGTTATGATTTGAGAGGAGTTTTTTCTCGATTTTTCTGCCTTACTGAAATAATGTGTTATTAACTATAATCGATCTTTGATTTAGGTAATTTTTTCTTTTAACATTTTTACTAAGTGTTGTCATCGATAGTTATTTTTTAATTGCAGCATAACCTCATTAGAACGCACAGTTACTGGCATGGATTAATGTATTCCGTTTGTTTTAAAGGTCACGCCCTCTTTCCCATGACACTACAATAGTAGAGATTATAATACCGTAATTCTCAATTTTGCTCCCACTAAATAGCATACGCTAAGCGAGTAAAGCTTTGATTCGTTTCAGGTACGTAATCCACTTTCTATATTTTTTGTTTTTTTCGTTTACCATATCTTTCTTAAACAGTTATCCTTAAGTCTTTCTGGACAGAGGTTTTAATTCCATTTTACCGTTTCCTCTTTTCAAATACAAAGACGGGCACACGAGGAGTTCAACCCGTTAATTAAAACGAGACTGAAAGACATTGGATTAAGTGATCTACCTTGATTCCAAGGCCAAATTGTTCGTTAGTGTCTTACGTATAACAAATTCGACCTAAGTAACTTCTGATGAAACCATTCATCAGAAGATTTAAGAACACAACAATGACACCGTTATGGTTCATTGCTTTTGTCGATATTTAGATTCGTGTTATTACTTGCTTTAGTTTGATCCATAAGGTTTAACTATTCTTTTTCCTATACGTTTACTGAACTGAGAAAACCATGTTGAGACGAACAGATATAAAGTAGGACTATTACACTTAATTAGGCGTCATCAATCCTGACGAAAAAACAGCTAACTTATGCTGGCAAAATTTTTTGTTTTGTACTCGCAAATTATGTGCATGTATTTCCCCCATTATTTGCAAGTAGGTAAAGTGTAGTTTTCATCTTTGCTAATGCTTGTAGAAAATTAACTTTATACTTGCGCTAAACACCAGAAATTTGCTGTAGATTTTAATTTTTTTGAAGAGATAGATAGCCACGTAGATAATTGGAGACAACGGCTAGAAACCAGACTTTCTGGTGCCGTGCGTGAAAAACATGATTTTGATGTACAAACATGCATGTTGATCAATTAGTAAAAAATACACAGAACCATTCATTTTATCAGCTTTAGATCAAGTTTTTTTTTTTTACTGGAATCATAGTGGGAGTGTGAAGTACGATACTATGACACATGATCACTGAACAACAAACGACCGGTTCGTTATCATTTAAATAATCTTAATATAGTATGTTTGACATTCGTTTGTCATGTGGAAGTAATAAGAAGAAACATGTGCGAGATGAAATAGATCATGCACGAGAAGAAGTGTTTGATCTGATTTCCAAACACCCAAAAGTGAGTTGAAAATCGAGGCGACAGCCGAGTTTTTTAACCAACTTCGAGGTGTTTGAAAATCAGATCAAACGCGACTTTTGAGTGTATGATATGGCTTCGCAAACGAATGCGTATTTAAGGAGAAAATCGTGTTTAACCCTTTGCTGAACGTGGACTTTCCTCTTGATGAGTAAAATCGTCTGGCTTTAGCCAGAGTAAAATACTAAAGTCTCCATAGGTCGCTGAGGACCCATACGGTCAGAAAGGAGTTAAAGTTGTCAAAATTTTATGCTCATTAGGATCACATATCCAAACCATCGTCTCGGTAGTAATTTCCTTTCTGTTTTCTTCGTGAATTATTAATGAGTTTTAGAACATGTGGTCATCCAAAAGGGAGTAGTTAAAAGTTTAAAAAGCTAAGGGAAGGCTTGCTTGAGGGTCAGATGTACTTCTTAAGATAGTGAACGCTACGTGCCTATCGACTGATTGTAAAAAAAGTGTTCGACACCCCCATTAATAAAGTATTATTATTTCTATGATTAATGTTGTTGTTGTGATTGTTACTATTATTGGTATATTATTAGAATAATTGTTATTGTTATTATTATGATTTTTTTTATTATACCTAAATTTTTGTTACTTATATACATTCTGCAACAAGTTACTATTCATGATTTCGTAAAAGATTGTGAGTTACAAATTGACAAGATCACACCATAAATAGAACTGACTATCCTAAATAACAGATTACATTTTAGGACCCTACATCCCGGACTGAATGCAACTCCAAATCATCCCTCGATTAGGAATCAAATCCAACAATCTTGTACTGTGCTCTAATGGGCTGGTAACCGATGACCAAAAGTTTTGCAAGAGTTTTCGGCTGTTTTATCAATTTCGTTGGCTTTAAATAGTTAAATACACCAAATTTTAACATGTTATCGGAAAAGTCACGGAGTTTCTTTCATGTTTCGAATTCGGAAACCAGACATTGGCTGTAGACACCGTTGACCAAAGCACGGGGTTGGAGGACAAGATTCCCTCAAGTAGCACAGTCTTCTTCTTTTTGCGATTTTCTTTTTGGTTTTTGTCGGCATAATGCTGTTCAAAATTGATTTTTTCTTTTCGTCTTACTGACAGTTACCATCAAGTTACTACCTTTATGAAAATTCCACACGTCACTCACATGTGATTCACATCTGTGATTCATATGTAACATTTGGCATATGGAATTTTCATGAAGGATAAAAATTCTACATGTGACTCACATGTGTACCACATGCGCCTCATATGTGTCCCACATGTGCCTCATATGTGTCCCACATGTGCCTCATATGTAATCACATGTTATTCAAATGTGACATTTGGTATGCAGAATTTTTATAAGGGCATCAACAGTTCAAATTTGCATCATCTGCGTTATTTATTAACAAATTTTTTTGTTGATTGCATTCTCTGTCCGAAGCCTCTTAAACTAGTACACAGTGCAGGTATGAGAGCATGAGTTGGGAGAAGTACTCGGGAATTTTTAAGTTGTAATTGCCAAGTCCATTGCTTCAAGATGAATACGACTAATAATTTACTTTTTCCTCTTTTAATTTTGTAATGATAAGGATATGTAAAAGTGAAATCTTAGGCTTTTTAACAATTTTGAAAACAAATCAACCTTGCTCGAATTCTCAAAGTATATGATGAAATCGTGGACAAGGGGGTTGTTACGTATTCATATTTCTAGTAATAAATATATGTTAGTGTAAATGTTGTTTGGGAAAGAAAGTCTATCTATGTGCATAGAATATACGTAATAAGATGAGAATGTTTGAATAATTATGTAATCTTTAAAACACGCAGTACGAGTTTTTGAATGGCTTCATAAAACGAACCCTTCAACGAACCCTTCGCTAATTCGCGAAGAAAGGTTGGAAATTGATGAGAAAATTCGATGTAAAAAAACGAACATTTCTCTATGATTTTCGTTTGTATTTTCCTCTTGAATTATTGATGACTTTTTGTAGTGTTTAAGACAAGAATAGCAGTGTTTTATCGTGTTCAAGGCTTTGAGTTGGCTTGAGGTAAAAGTGCATAATTGAAAAATATGAGTCAGTTACCGTTATGTTCCCATTTTCATAATCGTTGCCCAGGTACAGTGTTCATCAGAATTGAAAATCCTTGTACTCATCACAATTACACATTTGCGTGATTTTTTTAATTTGAGAAGCAAGGATTTATTAAGACAACTGAGTATTAGTAAAAAGAAAGATCGAAATAGCCCTCAAGCAGTTCAGAGGTGGGTATTTATAACTAGTTTATGATATCAACTGACAGTTGATATCGATCGTTATTCATGTTTCTTGTTACTCCCGCTCCACGTATCGTTTGGAAAAGCTTAAACACGAACAGCAGTGTTTTATTAAGTTTAAAAATTCTAGCACACTGCACGAGAATTTTTATACTTGATAAAATACAAACTATGAACTATGAGTTTTAAACACCTGCAAAATCATCGTTTGGGGATTACATCTCTACCTTTAGTACATGGTTCACCTATCCGTACCTTCAAAGTAAACAAGCTTTATGTTAATTAGGATGACAATTTTATATAAAGTTTCGTGTTCGTTAGTATTCTTTATATAAAAAGTTCATTCTAACACTAATTCAATTCAATACAAATTCAGAGTTCCAAATTGCCTATCCATTGGGTAAACCATCAACCCCATATTGCCACTGAGACTGAATTCAAATCTGCTCCCAGGCTTTTTAAGATGAGAAAGCTTCATGCTAATCAGGATGACAATTCTATCAGGTATAAAAGTGTTTTCACATGATCAAATACGTGCACACAGTTGGATTATACCTATTGGATATGACTGAGTTTTGGAAATTAAAATTAACATAGATCCATACACCAATTTTTATTGTTGATTTTTGTTTCTAATTATAGGTCATCATGTCACGAAATTTGCGATTGGTTGAAGATCAGTTAAATAAGGGACAAACTCCACCCTCAGTATTTGGTTTAGCAGCAACTGATCGCTCAAAACCATCTGACAGACAAATGCCAAAAGAGTATCAGCCAAAGGACCAAACTCCTATTCGTCCTGCAAAACCTGGAGATACGCCATCGGTGGATTTCAAAATCGAGGCATTACAAGAAGGTGCAAAAGATAAGGACCAAAAATAATATTGAACAATGAAACAAAGTAGCTGGATTTGACTTTTTCATCCACAGGATCATGAAAATTCCATATTCTTTATGTTTTCGATTGACGAGTGTAATTAGTTCAATATGTATATGTCATCAGCAATTAATTCGTGGATTCTTATCCCAATAAATGAGGCATATTCCTGGGTGTTATACGTATCTGGGAAGAAAAAGTGAAGGATCAAGTTTAAATGTCGTTAGGATAGAAATTAGTTTTCGCATTTGTATTTTCTACATTCAGGTTTGTCTGGCAGAAAATCTGGCAAGGCAAAAAAGAAAAGAAAGGAATGAGTGATATCAAAATCTGATTTCCATTTAATCTTAACCTTCGAACGTTTCTAGCGCAAGAAGTGCTTTAGCATAAATTACTTTGCTAATGCATTTGATAAATAAGAGAACCAGACCCCCACTCTAAAGGAAGTGTTGGCCCATAACCCCGATGACGCACTTACTCCCGTCGAATTAGATCGTCCTAGTTCAACTCCTTAATGTCCGAGGAAATTGAAAACACGCTTCAAAAACTTTTGCTAAACTTCATGTCTCAGTTTGTTGCTGCACAAGGAACCGTGCCATACTAGGCGCGCGATAAACCATCTTTCCTCCTTAATTTTTGATGCAGATTTAAAAAACTTGAATGAATCGTAAATAACCACCAGCACTCATTATGACACGAATCGGATACATGAATTGGTCGCCTGATCTTGACAAGTTTTGGTTATTTAGCAAATAACCAAAATGAGCAATTTTTGGTTATTTTTAAATAATCAAAATGAACCGATTTTTGGTCATTTAATAAATAACCAAAATGAACAAGTTTTGGTTATTTAACAAATAAACAAAATGAGCAATTTTTGGTTATTTTTAAATAACCAAAATGAACCAATTTTTGGTTATTTAACAAATCAACGAAATGAGCAATTTTTTGGTTATTTTTAAATAACCAAAATGAACCAATTTTTGGATATTTAATAAATAACCAAAATGAACAAGTTTTGGTTATTTAACAAATAAACAAAATGAGCAATTTTTGTTTATTTTTAAATAACCAAAATGAATCAATTTTTGGTTATTTAATAAATAGCCAAAATGAACAAGTTTTGGTTATTTAACAAGTAACCAAAATGAGCAATTTTTGGTTATTTAACAAATAAACAAAATGTAAAAGTTCACCAAAATACATTCTTGACGTTAGGACACATATTTGCGAAGCCTAAGGATCGTGTTGAGAAGGATCAAAGAAAAGACAGGATTTATTCCATTCGTGTATCGACTGTGATTAGGAGTACGTTGGCTAGACTAAGCGTCAGTTTGGAACACGCTTAAAAGAACACCAAAAGGCAGTTTTCTCCTCAAAAAAAAAGAAAATTCTACATTATCGGAGCACAATTGTTCAACCAACCACGCGACTGTGTGAGAAAATTCCAAAATTGTTACCACCAATCCACGTTACCATCAAAGACGTTGTCTGGAGGCGTGGCGTATCAATAGCTCCCCCGCTCTATTGAATTGCAATGACGGTGGTTTATTACCGGATGTTTATTTGCATCTCGTTAATAGATAACGTCATCGATGGTTCTCTAAGGATATAAATAGGGATCTCACGATCAGATCATTCTCCTCTGATGAAAACACTAGACAGGAGTGTCGAAACGTTGGGTCATGAACGGTAGTTTTGTAAGCTACGTTCAAAACTTTTTATGTCAGAGTAGCGTGAAACGATGTCTAAGGTTTGGTTATTTAACAAATAACCAAAATGAAAAAGTTTTGGTTGTTTAACAAATAACCAAAACGAGCAATTTATGGTTATATAATAAATAACCAAAATGAACAAGTTTTGGTTATTTAACAAATCAACAAAATGAGCAATTTTGGGCGTACACACCAAGGGCGCGGAGCTCAATCCTACTGGCTCTATCTGTGTACTGTTACATCCATTTTATCAATAAAACGCTCTGTGTTGCTAGTGGTGTAACTATTCTAGCGTAAACGTTTTTTCTCGCCCTTGGTGTGTCAGGACATGTATCCTTACCTAGGTTCTGTGGACCCAAATTCCTCAGAGCTTGAGTTATTGCCGTAGAGATTGTGGCTGAAATTTGGTTTATCATTTCATTCTTGGACATTGCCGATGCCAATATGCACTAAGCATTGACGAAATACTGTACAAACGAGCTGTAATTGCTTCTCCACAGGAATCAAGATGGCTGTGTCGAAAGGTTGACTTAGCGGGAAAATGTCCACATGAAAGATCAATTTTTGGTTATTTCTTCAATAACCAAGAACTGCTCATTTTGGCTATTTGTTAAATAACTCAAAATTGTTCATTTTGTTTATTTGTTAAATGATCAAAACTTTTTCATTTTGGTTATGCGTTAAATAACCAAAAACTGTTCATTTGATTAATTTGGTTATTTATGTATAATCATTTTGTTCAACTGGTTATTAGATCAATAACCATTTTTTAGAATTAGTTATTTACAAATAACCATTTCACAAAATTGGTTACTTAATCAATAACCATTTTATTAAATTGGTTTTATATACAAGAAAACCCAGTTAACTCCTTACAAATAAATAATAATGTTGGATAACAGTTATTTATAAATAACCAAGAAAAATATGGTTATTTACCTATAATTTTGCTAAATAATAAAAAGACACTTGGCAACCCATAGGTTTCAGTTATTGCACCAGAAGGTATAAATAAATCATTATATTAGTTAAATAGTTTCTATTTAAGATGTATGTGGTGACGAAAAATCTTTTTATAGTTTCTCACAACATTTTTCCATATTATATTTGAAAATGAACAGTAAAGACAGGGTCTGTGCAGATTACCATCCGAGTGTGGATTGTAAAATGCCTTGGTATGTCCAATAGGGATATGCGACGTAAGATGTAAAACGGATTTTCTTCCCAAGACGTGCCGATGTAGAGAGAGCCATCCTAGCAGAACACAGTAAGCCAATACTTTTTTCCTGTGAAGGTCCCTTTTAGCGAACGGTCCGCCAACGGGAAATTCCTTAATAGAGGCCTTGCTGTCTTTTGATATCGTGTATACCTTATTTGTTTCGTTCTTCTTAACTTCCTGTCATAATACTTCTAAAATATCTACTTATTCATTGTATCGGAACTCTGATTACGTGAAAAATAATTTGGTTTACTAAATAAAACTTATTTTTACGTAATCATGGCTTTATTCTGTGTTTTGTGCTGGGCACTTAAAATCATTCTAAGAATACGATTCCTGCCTATAGTTCCTCATTGGCAGCTGCACTGCAAATGTAGATATTCGGCTGATTTTCGGTTGTAAAAATATGGAAAACCCCATTCATTCTCTTTGTGGGCTCAAGTAATTACGCACTGAATGGTCAATTTGTCCAAGTGACATGATTAATCTAATGGGCAAGTGATCAACGCTTTGAACACCGTACCTCTGAACCAGAAAATTAAAAAGTTTGGCTTGGGAGCAAAGGAAATTCAAAAATGATGGAATTAATGATGACATACTACAGACTGTTGTCGGGCTTTTTTACTGGTGAATCATGATTTATTTACGACTGACGTAAAAATGTGTCAAACCAATCCCGATTTGACGTTGATAATCTTACTAATTTTGAGTGCTGCAGGTTTAATTTTAGTCTTACTACGATCTTTTTCTACGATTCTTTTCAGTTAGATAATTAACACTTTTACGCCAGAATCAATAGCCAAAACCTCGAATAAAAATATCAAGCATAGTGTTCATACAAGCTGTAAACGTTTTGTGTGATTAAATGTCACCATGAAATCTTTTAACGAACTGATAAGTGAAGTTTTCCCTCAGTCAACCACGATTAAAAATTTAAACTCTATGATGCGTCATCAGCGATAGATTGACCAAGCACATTTTGACCTGGCTACGTTCAGAAATCTTAAATACGAGTTACTTAAGGGAGGGGATAAAATATTCTGCAAACTGTATGAGTAAGGTTAGTAACCATATGACGGCAAGTACTAAATGATTGACTCCTACCAGTTAGAACTAAATGACGTTTCATGAAAAGGTGAAAATAAACCAACCCATTTTTATGCCGGAATATGGAAACTTCAAATTAGTCGCCTAAGAGCGTTGGATTATTAACCACAATTTTAGGCTATTACTGAATCACCACACGTTTTTGAGGGAGCAATTAGTGTTTGGAGTAAATTATTGATCATCCGACGTAAGAAAAATATTGCTTTCGTATATAATGAAGAGAAACGTGCTCTATGGTCCTTAATGATGCTACAATCAGAATTAAACTCAGGGAAAATACAATAAGAACGTGCATTCTATGCGTTGATTGTGTCATAGTGTGCATAAAACTAGCAATGAAAATCACTTTAATCAGTTTTCACTTCATGAATACTTAAAAAGAATTTGTTTTATGTCACGCCAGTCACGTCGTTATAGTCACAGCACTGTCTCGTGCCCAATCAGAGGAAACAATCGAAAAGAGGTTTACACCGAAGAGGTTCAATATAAATCAAAACGTAAGTAGCTTGTCACCGACCCCAAACAGGTGTTCTGTTATTTTTAGAAATTTTTCCAACTGCCCACTCAAATCCTTATCCTTATAAAGGAAATGTTTTCGATGTGCGTATTAATACAAATGCCGAGAATCTTGTACATTCAGTGACAAAGGTTTACCAGTTAATAGTCCACAGGAAACAAGATTTCCGTTCGCATAAGAGAAAACTTCGTCAATTGGTTTAAAGTTTAATAAAGATCGAGGTCTACTTTATCCCTGCGTTTTTAATTCCAGACAGTTATTTTTTCATCGCTCAAAATGCCCTCAAGTACTAAATGTGCGCCGTTGTATTTACCTCATATCCAAACTGGCCTTGTCGGAATTAACAGAAACAGTCCCTGTGACGGATATTTCGGATGCTACGAAGAACTTTTTGAGTCTGACAAAAAAGGTAATTACTGAAATTATGTTATATAGAATAAAATATTTTCAAAAATACTACGGGGTTTTTGCGAGTTCATCCAGCAACTTACTTCCAAAGGCTACATCTTTTAAACTGTATGACATCATGGATATATTTGATAAACGTGCTCTTTCGAATTGTCAAGCATGGTAAATCAATGTGATTGCTTGAAGTTGTATAATTTGAAGTGTTTTATATGGGAAAAGAAAGTGCAGTGTCCATCTGTGCTGTATCTTTTAACCAGGCCTACATTACCCCACAGTCAGAGTATAGTTATGATTAATTAATTACGGCTTTCCAACGTATAATTCAAGGTAAACGAGTACACTCATCAAAACGTTCGAGTTTGCTGGTTCAAAATAATTCAAAGTAAATTTTGAAGTTTATCTTGACTTGCACGAGGAGTTACGTCAGGCAAACTTACCAGATAATGATGTGGGGAAAAGTTTCTCTCACAGTGTTACCTTTAGCCTAAATTCATGGTTCTTGTCAATATGAACATTAGAAATCCAAACATTAATTTAAATTATCACGAGACTGATCTAAAGAAGACGAAAAAAGTTAAGGTGGAAATATTTTAACATTGTATACTTCAATTCTTACACCACTTTTTTTTTTCTCACGTCCAATATAATTTTTTATATCTTCATAAATCGCATGAACAGGAAAGAAATACTGAAAAAATAAAGCAAGAAACAAACAAAGAAAATTGGCACTAACAGCTAATTAAATAAACACTTCATTTAAACGCAAAAAACGTACCTTAAAATACAAGTTAATTCTCACAAGTTAATATTATTTTCCTTTTCGGTTAACTGATCGACGTTTTAAAATAGCAAATGATTATCCGTCATTTACATCTCATTAACTAGTTTCTTATTGATTTTTAAATCCTATTGGTTATCTTTTGGTCACATAATTTCTTCTCAATACTAAAACACCACTTACTTTTTTTGCATTTCACCTTTCACTCCGAAGGGCCTTCGCTCGAAACGTCAATTTCTCCATTCTTAAGTTCCGGTAGATTCCCAACCCTTTTGACTATCTACTTTAAAATATATACTGATTTCCTTTGACAATAGCCATACATATATCCAAGGCTAAGAGTGAGCAAAAGTAAATAAATAAAGCAATAAACATCATTTAAAAATTATAAAGTGTTGTCGTACACCCTTGGATCGTGTGTAATGCATCATGTTATGCGTTGGTATGGCATCTATAAGGTATTCTTCAGCTTCTCGGCGGCCGTTAAGAAATCCTTAAGGACGTTTGTCAGAAAAAAAAATTGTGTTTAACTCATTAAAGTCTGAGGAAGTTGATAAAATTAGGTAAAAAATTTCGTTAAATTTCTTGTCTCAGTTTGTTGTGCAGTAAGGACCCGTGACATATGACGCGTGCCAAAAGCTACTTTTGTGATCAATGTTTTACGCAGATTAAAAACAAATTTCATTTCGAGTCAAACTCGAACAGCAAGTAGGTTAAATGGCAAACATTTATACCGTACACTGAGGTCGGATATCTGAGGAGTTGGACCAAATAGAGTTAATCCTCGTCCTTGTTTAGACAATGTATTGATCTTTTTAGTAAAACAACATTCTAGTGATTGTAACATGGATTCCTTGAAACGTTTCTCCAACCAGCTGGTAAACCATTAGCCATTGACATATATGCTTTTTACTGCATTTTATACTGTTGTCAATCTGTTTGTATCTCCCGACAGCCTGGCCAATATTATGAAGCCACTGGCACGTATCAAATACTTTGACTGGACGCTGACAGTTATTGGTTGGGACTAAAGTGTTAATTTTAAATTTCTGGCACTCGCATGTTGTGCAGCAGCGTAAGAAAACAAAAACAAGTACTCACTTAAATGCTTCATATTTCATACATGTAACATGAACCATATTGATGTAATTACCCGAAAATGAGCTATTCAGTAAAGCTAAATGACAGAAGTAGCTGTGTCTGATACGGAATCCTAAAGCTTGGTTCTCATATATAGTTTTGGCAGCTGTCACGCGAGAGCTTCACAGCCCTTTGGAAACATTCATATTTTGCTTTCGTACAGCCAAATTAACCTTGACATCTGTTGCTCGACAGCATTACAGAGACGGATTCAAATTCTATTTCTGCCCGTTCGCAGTCATCTTAACCCAACGTTCGGTCATTGCAATCCAAATCGCACAACTGCTGCACGATGACATAAGAACCAGGCTTAATAGTTGAAAAACGTAGAATGACCCTCCTTCCCGTCTCGAGAGCGAGGAAGGAACAGTAAACCACTTTGGCCTCTCGTGTCTTTCTGTAAAGCAGATTCATGCAACGTTTTTTCTTTGGGGATCTTGACCTTTGCAAAAACAAATATTATGATAAAGTTGCTTGTCGTGCTTGGTTTGAGTTTAAATTGATGTCGGCCACAGGAAAACATTATAACTTTGCATTGCAAAGCATGTAAACTTTCCCGATAACCCTATATCAGCTGCTTCCCCTGGCATATCATAGAAAAAAATTGTTTCTACTTGTCTTGCAGCTTTGTTATCTGGGAAAAAAGATTCAAACCACAGTCATCTACCGTGGATAAGGAGAAAAAAGCCACCGGTTCTTTCCTTTTTCAAAAGAATGGCAAGATTTCGAAGAAACACTTCCAAACCACAGAAATGCCAAGTGAATTACTACCACACACTGCCAGAGCCGACTTCGAAGAACTTTTACTCTGGCTACAAATGTTTTCCAGTCAATTCTGGAATTTTCTCATTGAAAAGAAATTATTGCTGTGATGGTTACTTTGGATGCCCTTCATCCAATAAAGTTTAAATACTGTTATGTTTTCAGGGAGTATAAAATCTTGTTATGGTTCATCGTCGTCGTCGTAATTATTACTACACTCACCGTGAGAAATATTAAAAGAAAATTAAATTTAAAGAGACCATATATCTGACAGTGATGTGTATATTGAATTCAAGCAAGATATACCAGTATTGCTTGAAGTAAATCCATTTGACGCTTTATAAAATCATTATCTATAAAATAGTATATTAAAGAATAAATGGCCATGGGATTATAAAATAGTCTGCAAACATATATCACAAGACTGCTTTAGTCTCCTAGAAAGTGCATAACAATAACCTTTTTTTAGATGCATTTGCTTGTGGATTGTTGCTGGAATTTGAAAGCTCATTGAAGCTAATAAGAACGTGTATTATTAATTAAACTTCATGTTGTTAAATCTTTTTGGAATTTCAAGTTTGCATTCCAGCTTAAGTTACATAGGATTTTTCGTCTGCACAAGTTTCAAAAAACACAGGAGAAATTATGTTATTTCCATCGTCACACTACTAAATTTTATTTTTTTAAATTTTTAAAACCTTTGTTTCCAGTAAAAAATTGAAGTGGAAGTTGGTGAAAACAGCAAATGCAGAGCTGGACACTTAAGGTCTCGTTTTTCTGGCATTGAACGTTAAGAGGTTTAAGATTTACGTTGACAAAAGGTTTTCCAAGAAAAAAGATTTATAACTATTCAGTGCCAAGATTTATATCTGTTCAAGGGTCTTCGCTTGAAACGTCAATCTTTCGATATCTAAGTTCGGGCAGTTTCTGAACCCTTTTGATTTTTATACAAGTAGTATATAATATCCTTTTATTGATAAATCAATCGCCTTGTTGTTATACAGGAAATCAAAATTAAGAGGTATTTCTTTTAAAACAAGAAGCAGTCCTTTTCATCACAGATCAATTTCCAAACCATAAAATTGGTAAAATATAGAAAGTTGTTGGATCTCCGGGCTTCCCCTACTTTGGTGTTTTTCTACCAATAATAAAGGCAGACAGTTTCACCACTGCTATCTAAGTCATAAAAAAGAAATATTACCAGCTAAAATTGCCTTCATGTAAAAATCGCTGATACGACAAGATTTTGAAAATTCCATTCAAAAGTATAAAAAAATATGGGAGGTTTTTAAGGCGTTTATTTGTAAAATGTCACCAGCTAAAATCATGCATCAATACCAATTTTAATTATTTTGCTCAAAAGTCGGATTTGTAAACCTGATACATAAGCTGGGCTAATTTCTTTTTTAGTAAACATTTCACTATTTCCGGTGTGTGTAGGAAGCAAGTTCCAGTCGGGGAGTACGGGCACGAGAAGAGCACCCCTGCCACCCTCCGGTATTTATAATTTGATTATATGCTAAATGCTGAAAATTAATCTGGTTCATGTGGGAGCTTGGTGTATATTAGACGACCAACGAACGTTCGTCAAGCTCATTTTCTGAGAAAAACGACTTTTGAACCCTAGACGGGAATCGAACCCGCAATCTCTGAGCTGGTGATGAATTAAGGCCTTCGGTTGGTGTGTTTCTCCAATCAAGTAACGCTAAGTAACGATCTCGATTGTCTACGTGTGCCTTCTTCAGAATCCTTTTGGCAGTTTTTACGGCGTTCTCGACTTTTCCGTTTGATTGTGCAAAATGTGGTGAAGATGTGACATGTTTAAATTCCCACTACTTGGCAAAGTTCTGGAAACTTGTGGAGGCGAATTGAGGACTGTTGTCGCTTCTGACTTCTTCAAGAATTCCGTGCCTAGAAAACTGGGACTTCATGCTAGTGACAACTACCGATGTTGTGGTTTGAGGGAGGATGTTGAATTCAAAGAAGTTGGAATAGTCATCAACCATGATGATATAGTCTTTTCTTCCTAACGTAAATGAGTCGACAGCTACTCTTGACCAGGGTCTGTCCGGCACTTTTTGTGATATTAAAGGCTCTTTACGTTGTTCTACTTCTGTAGGTGTTGCATATCTCGCAGGCGGAGACGTTTTCATCCCTGGCCAATATAGAACCTCCCTTGCACGGCGAAGACACTCTTCTGCACCCACACGGTTGGAATCTATCTCTCTCAGCATTTGACTTCTTATGGCTATGGGTACCCCAACACTTGCACCTTTAAAAATTATCCCATCCTGTACCGACAATTAATCACGAAAATTATAGCATGCTCTTGTTCCAGGAGAAACTCCATTCTTCTCATCAGGCCATCCCATTTGCATGTTCTTCTTTAGGTCTAGAAGTACCCTGTCATCTTTAGTTTTTTGTTTAAGCTCCTCCAAGCGTTCGGGACTGATTGGGAGATGTTTTGTCATGTCAACTTTCTTGACTGCTCGTATGAATTCTTCCTCTTCTTTGGCGGCTAGTCATGGTGAAGTCAAGTAAGCCCTGCTCGGAGTATCGGCAATATACATATCAGATCCTCGTTTGTATACTACTTTCAAATTATATTTCTGTGGCTGTATCATCATTTACTGGAGTAGTTTCGTAGCTGCTAGAAGAGATTTTTGCAGGGTTACCTCTAGAGGTTTATGATCTGATTCCACAGTGATATCACGACCGAACACATACTGGTCAAACCGATCGCATGCATGCACATTTGCTAGCAGTTCTTTCTCTCTTTGGGCATAATTTCTTTCAGTTGATGTTAGGGCTCTTGACGTAAATGCCACCGGCTGGCCTTCTTGCAACAACGCAGCCCCAATTCCCGATTGCGATGTATCACACTGGAGTGTTACTTTTTTAGTGACATCGTAGTAGCTTAGAACTAGATGGTATGTGATGAGGTGCTATATTTCTTCGAATGCTTTCTGTTGGTTTTCATCCCAGTGCCATTCGACATATTTGTCTTCCAAGCGTCGCAGGGGCTCAGTGACTGAGGAGAGGTGTGGAAGGAATTTTGAGAGGTAGTTCACCATTCCTAAGAACCTTTGACTGACTGAACATCTGTCGGTTTAGGCATCATCTTGATAGCTTTCACCTTTTTTGGATCAGGTTTAAGACAATTAGACGAAAGCAATATAGGGTACCTCGGTCAGTCTTAACTTCACTTTATCTTTGTTTAGCTTCAGGTTCTTCTCCCGAGCTCTTCGATGAGCATTTCGAAGATTCTTGTCATGATCTTTGATAGCTGTTTCCATGTCGTTGCCTTCGCCAAACACTAAGATATCATCAGCTATCACCGCTGTACCCTGGAGGTCTTCTAACGTGTTACTCATTCTCTTCTGGAACTCTTCAGGCGCCAAGGAAATAACAAATGGCATTCGCAGCCAGCGGAAGTGCCCGAAGGGAGTATTAAAGTCGTAAGCTTGCTGGATGCGTCATCAAAACTTACTTGCCAAAATCCACTCTTGGGGTCTAGCACGGAGAATACTTTTGCTGAGTTTGGTGGCTATTCTATTGTTGGTATCGGATAGTGAGACCTCTTTATGGCTCTGTTTAGGTCCTCAGGATCAATGCAAATTCTTAGTTTGTTTGGTTTAATTACTGTGACCATACATGATACCCAGTCCGTGGGTCCACTTTCTAGAGTCAAGATGTCTTTTTCGACCATACGCTTAATTCTTTTCTGAGTGACTCCCTTAATGTAACTGGTACTCGCCTAGGTGGACGTATCACTCGCTTCACCACTGGATCTATTTCAATTTGGTAAGTTCCTTTGAGGCATCCAAGCCCCTCCAAGACATCTGCAAACTCCTTCAAAATGTTTGTACTATCTAATGGTTACTTGGTGGTTGGGTTGGTTGCTGGACTACTTTGTGTTACAGAGTCAACTTGATGGTTTAACTTGTCATACACGAGGACTTTCAAGAACTCCAACTTTGGGCGCGATTCAGCACTATAAAGGAGTGGTTTCACGTCACCATCCACACTTGAAATTCTAGGCTATGTTGTGAACCACCACCCCTTGTGCACTTCAGCTTACACTTTCCCATAGGGTACATAACATGTCTATTGTACATGGTTAGTGTGGGTCTGCTCTTTTGCAAGTACAGATCATCAGGGTTTCCCTTTGCATGGCTGTAATCTTTGAGTGGTAGTATGTTGCAAGTAGTTCCACAGTCTAGCTAGATCTT
Organism: Nanipora kamurai; assembly: GCA_036872915.1. Taxonomy (NCBI): domain Eukaryota; kingdom Metazoa; phylum Cnidaria; class Anthozoa; order Scleralcyonacea; family Helioporidae; genus Nanipora; species Nanipora kamurai. The sequence goes on from JBAHVQ010000040.1 coordinate 855,499, forward strand.
GATATTGTTCCTATCATTTACTTTCATGGTTGCATACAGTTGTTTAGGGACATTGCTGCTGGCCTGTCCTTTGGCTTTGAGTGATCCAATACAATATTTTACCATATCAACAGAATATTCCTCTTCAGATGTGTTTTCATCACCCTCTGCCAAATGAAGTCGTTGGTTCTTTGAGTTTTTTCTCTTGCATTTAATTTCAAAATGGTTGTAAATACCGCACTTCTAGCACTTAGCTCCATAAGCAGGACATTGATTCTTGTCTCTTGGGTGTTTTCGACCGCAGTACTTGCAATTTATGGTTGTAACGTTATTTGGTGGTTTCTGATTGTTGGATGAGGACTCTGCAATCTTTTTTGATCTTTTTTGATTGTGTATAGACTCACTGGTGATCTTTTGGTCTGCTTTTATCTGTTTCAGTTAGGCTTGAGTGAGTTCAGCTGACCTAACTTTCTCTGTAGCTGTTTGGAGCGTTAATTCTGGGTCTCTCAGTAATCTTTCTCTGACAGTACTGTCTTGAATGCAAAACACTACTCGATCTCGAATCAAAGACTCTTTGAGGGCACCAAACTCAAAAGTGTCTGATAATGTTTTTAAAACAGTGACATAATGATCAATAGACTCACCGTTTTCTAATCGTCTTTCTAATCGAATTTCTTTATCGTCTTTTTTCATCGTTTTGGCTTTTGTTAAAACAATATTTAGCCCCGATTTTTGTGCAAAACAACTTTCACTATCACTATGACCACGCTGTTTACAATCGAAGATTCGGCTCACTCCTTCGGCCACTCAGTTCCGATGTTGCTAGCAAGCAGCGCCATTTTGGCTTCATCCAATCATAGCACCTCGTAAATGGAGTTAGCGTTCCAGTCTCTTTACAGTTCACTGCAGCCCATTGATCTTTGTATCGCGTTGCCGCAGGAACACATTTCCGAACACGTTCTTGTATCTCTGCATCCCATAGCAAACGATCAAAACGCCCCTCAATATCAGAACAATCCCTCTGATATAATATCACTCTCAGTAATATCCGACGATATGAAAGTATTCTGAGTTATAAACAATTCGTCATCACTTTCCATCGTGTCGCTACCCGATTATTCTGCCTCCTGGAACTCAGATATATTATAATTTTTTTAATTAGCAAGTCAAAACATACGTAAATAGTACCAAACACAATTGCAGACATTTTAATTAGAAAACCTCCGAAAAACAAAAGAATATGGTCTCCCGAGCATATAAACTAGTTAAAGTACTCGGGTCTCGGTTTTTATTCAACTGTAAAGACCTCGGCGCGCAGTTCAATAAAACCCTCCCTCATACTTTAACCTATATATAACAAGTGAAAATCTAGCGCCGATTGCAAACTTCTGGAAAACTTTGCATCAAATGTTAAATTAGTCTTGGTTGAATGCAAATAACGCGCTTCAGTACAAGGAACAATTAAATAATGATCAGCATTAAAAGGCAGATTTTAAAGTGGACTTTCGTATTGTTATAAAACAAAATAAACTGAATATAAGTGACGCCATTCTACGAACCCTATTAATACGGAAACCGGTTAATATTGACACTTTCCATTGACCCTTCCGTGTCCTTATTACCCCAACTCCATTAAAGTTAAATCTCTAATTTATAACATAGTGCTATGAATATAAAATGTGGGACTAATACTCAATAAATGCGCATGCTCAAAACTATGGCCTTCTACATTTGGTACAAGGTGTGTTTTAAATAGCACCTACTCAAATAGTAAATGAGTAAGTAAAATAACTCGAATGTTGCATGTAGGCAACATACATCCTTCGGGCCTACGGCCCTCGGGATGCATATTGCAGCCTCCGTTCTCGATATTTAACTCTTGCTTAGGCGGGTTACACGAGCTGTTTCCTTTCAAATCATCCAACACAATAGCTGACTTATTAATGGCGGCCATCTTGGTTGAACTTCAACAAATATTGTGCGTGGAACCGAGACGACCGCCGTATTGTCTTCTGAATTTCAAGGGATTGATTGCAAGCAATCTATTAATTAGACCATTTCTACGTATTCAAACTATTTCACAGTTACCCATCATACTGCAAACATTGTTTTTTTTACACGATTAAGTCGCCAGGAAATGTGATATTTTTTCATACATTATGGAAACACTAGTTATTTCGTATCGATAAATCGTTAAACATTGTCAATTACTTTCACGTGGCCCTAAATTCTTGCTGAACGTAAGAGAGAGCAAAACCATGCACTATTTTCAAAGAAAGAGTTACTAAAACCGATTGTCATGTAACTGGCGGCAACTGAATATCCAATTAAACTCACAGGAAACATAGTCAAAAATTTCGTTACTCACGTAAGTTGCCATTTTCAGAAAGTGTGATATTTTGGTCCTCTGTCATTTTAATAACAGTTCTTTGACACGTATCTCGATATCACGCAGTTTTTGTTGTATTTTTTTTTATGTGGGATCAGTTTTTCAAAACCTGGATGGTTTAACCTGGCGGAGAGTTATTAACGAATGAACATCCTTATCCGTGTTTTGAATGACCAAACTAAAAATTTAAAGGTCGAATAGAACCATCCAGTGGGCATCTTCAGATCCGGTGAATAAAATTTAAGTTCAGTCGTCTACAGCATAAATAGCCATACTCATTCGCTACGACTTATCTAGTGGACAACGGGATAAGGCTTCAGGGCTTCGAAGTAATTGAATCAATATACAGAGAATATAGGCAGTAACAAGCTATAACCATAATTATCCTTAAAAATTTTCCTTCTTGACGTTGTCATCATCGTGATATCAAGAGTAAATACCAATTTCAAGCTTTATACTTGACTTATAGTTAATACGTTTATTTGCAATGTGTCATATTTCCAAATTTACATTAAAAACTGTGAACAAGTCCATGAGGATTATGTGTGGTAAAACGATTTGGCATTAAACTAGCCTTCTTCGTTCACAAGCTTAAATTCTGAAAAGATCTGTCCCAAGGCCTGAAAGAAATTTTCCAAGATAGAAATAAAACGTGACTATGTATTCTAAATTAAAAATTCGCAGTAAAATTTAAAACTCATCGTCTATTTTGCAATTGAAATTATTTTTGAATGATAGTTTCTGTTATTTTTCAATTTATAAGTTTTTTAATGGAAGATATTTTGTTTCTGAAGAAATCTCATTTTTTGACGATTTGACTTGAAACTAAACTGTTCCTTCGGGATCAAACTCTCTTTTTAAATTCACACAGACCCAGATGAAAGGAGAATACCATCTTTTTTAAAGTAATTAAGAAAGATTTGCCTTGGTTAAAGTGTGTTTTATAACTATAAAAAAGTACGAACTTCAAAACTTCATTTTTTGACTTTTTAAATTGAAAAGGCATAGTTTTGCATGAACCGTGCAGGTGGAGAATGAAATAGTTGTTCTCCCTATTCTGGAAAATTTGCATTTTGTTCCGTTTGATGAACAAACGTCTTTATTGAGCCAAAATGGAATTTGATATTTCCCCTGATTTTTCTCAAGTGACTTTTGTTCCCCTCCCCTCTGCGGTTTCAGTTTTGATAAACCTAAATCTTCCAGTTCCTGAATTTATTTTCTATTTTATACCTCTTCACGTTTGCCTACCTTTCAATTGTACTTGGACGACCTCTGTTGCCAATAAAGTCGTGTCGGTACATGCTCATCATATGTAAGGGTGGAGTTTTAATGGACACTTAAAATCACAAAAAGAAATCTTTATTAAAGCAAAAGAAATTGACATCAAAGAACATAAAGTGCAACCATAAATATTCTTATAATATCATCATCATTACAGTCATAGTATCCAAGTTACTGACCACGATTATACGTAACAATATTATTTTTTATATTATTTTTATAACACATTCTTATTAACCGAGTGTAAGGTGTGTAGGCTAAAGAGGTTTTCGTATCGATCGACCGACGAAGGATAGAGGATTGTCTGAAAAAAACGCGAAGGCAAATACCTTCTCGTACAGACCGAACATTAGGAATATATTATATGGCTTTTGGTTACTTCTTTCATCGCTTTTAACAATCTCTTTGTCTTGCCAGGTGGCTGCTTACCGATAACTTTTTTACCTTTACCTTTTACGTTTTTACTTAATGACTTAATGAAAAACTTTGTTTCAATATATTCTTCTGCTTTCCAGATTAAAGTCATAAAGCAATAGAATTATGTACGTCATTGGCAATTTGTCCTTGTTAAACCTTCGTAGCCTGTACTTGAATCTGGCATATTTGTCTTCAAATTGACTGGTAAATTTTCAGGAACGTGCTGCTTTGCAAGGCAAACTTAGTGCTGGATAGACAGCCAATCAGCTTGCGTCATCGCGTGCAGACCGGGTAATGTGTTCAGCCATATTATAATTTTTAGTTTATATGATTTATTTGCAGTCTCTGTATAGTATAGTTATTATTATAAATGCACTGTTGTATGTAAGACATTTCGTTTTGGAGAGGCCTTCATAAGACTAAGGTTTACGGTATATTTTAGTAAGTGAATATCAAGCACTTACATATGTCATCTCGTACAGCTGCAATTGTGAAAAACTCATCAGTCGAGAAAATGCTAAAGACTTTGTGTTACGCATCAAACCGTGACAACCAAAATGTACTTTTTTGGTTTAAAATTTTGTATTTGATTCGGAAAATCTTTATTTAAAGCCGACAATAGAATAGAAAATTGCTGAAAAATAAAAAAGTTAAGAAGAGCCACATACGTTGTCCTTTCCCCTGGGTATAGCACTTGAAACGTCGTTTTCAGATGTGTGCGTCTGGAGTAAGCGTTACGGTTATTGAACAAAGAAGGATACAGAGAATTCGTGGGGTAACAGGTAAAGGTTAAGGCTGTTTTTTGAAGGGCCAGAAAAAGACTATGTCTTACAATGGCGGATACTTTGGGGTTCAATCGCTCAACTGCCCAAAGAAGGGAGGGTTAAGAGTCCTTACGAACCTTACCTTGTCTTCCTACGATATTCTCTCTCACATCTTAACTCAGTTATTGTACCCTTTAGTCTACCCGCACAGATGTGAAAGCAACATTTTGAGTGCTATCTTGTGTAACTGTATGTACAAAAAATACCCATATATTATCCCTAATTGGCTTTTTATTTTATTTCTTGATTTCCCCATTTTTCTTATTGAATTTTGATTGACGCTGACGAAATAACATAAATGTTAGTGTTTTTTACATTGACTTTATTGAACTTCAGTTTAAAGGAATATTTGATTACTTGTTGTAAATGAATTTGCTTTTAGCGCAAGTATAATTTGATTGGCGTTGGTGAAGTTTGAAAGGCGCTACTGAAGATGACAATCCATCTAATGAGCACCGCTTTCGCTTTAATGATGGGCAAAAGGTGTACTATAAGGTGTACTTTCTCTTCCTTATAAGTGTATTTGGTTTTTCCTCGAGCAGTGGTGTAGAAATAAGTTAGTAAGGGGGGAATTCCCAGAGTAAAAATTTAAGTTGAAAATTTTCTTTACTTTTCGATGTGTCATGGCGCCCTTGTGCAGAAAATAGCAGAAACTGAAGCCTTGAAATTATAGTCCAGTGGGGACGAAGGAATGCCATGTCAAATCGCAAATGGGTATTTTCGAGAAACAGCTCTTCTTCTTCTTCATAGATATATATAGTGACGTATCAAAAGTTGGATAGGGGATGTCTATCGACCTCTTAAAGAACATATGACTTGAAAAAATCAGTTTAGAAGAAACAATCTCAGATGAAAAACGTTTGAAATTATGATCATTGACCTTTACAGCTCTCTTTTGTCTCGCTTCGTTCTTGAGATTTTAAGATTTGTTTAATATGTAAATCACTAAACTTTTTTTTTCTTTGACATTATTATATTAAGTCTCTTGAAACTCCTGTTCTTCAGTGCCATAGGATCCGTACGTGCTCACAGACAGTTCCAAGTGATTTCCGTTAAGAACTTCTAAGATATACGTGATTTTCTAACAAGTCATTATGTAGTGTGACGTAGAAAGTTGCGTCATTTACATTTTAGACAAATCTTAACATCTCAAGAACAAAGTGACACAGGGAAGAGCTGTAAAGGCCAATCTTCCGAACTTCTGAAGTTCTTTGATATAAGATGGCTTCTTCTGAATTGAATTTTTCAAGTCATATGCCCTTCAATCAGTCATCCCTCTTGACTTGGTCGGTTCATTTTACTCAATTCGTTCGGCTTCATTTTGCAAGAAAAAGGGGAAGGAAAAAGGAAAATACGAGGAACTACAAAAATATTAACTCACCACACGAAGCACTAAGCTGAAAATGCCTGGTATTTTTAATTTAAAAACTTTACTAAAACCAAATCGCTGAAAATCTCATCACGACATTTTGAGATTTTTTTTGAAAGAAAAAGGTTCAAGAGAAACATCTCAGTGGGAACTTGGCTATCAACCATGCGACATTTATGATTTTACTTAAAACTGGTTCATTATACTCCTTACATTTTTTAAAATTACAATTGCAATGGCAGGGTACAAACCAATACAGTACTGAAAAACTTCTTTAAATTATTTGAACAGGAACCAAAAAAAAAAAAAAAATACCATTCCATTTATTTTGTCCTTTTCCATTGGCAGTTTCAGGTTTTATTTTTGGAAGGTTACCTATTTAAATAAAAAATGAGGGAGAGTTTGAAATTGTTTGAATTAAATTACATCTCATCACGAAATTAGGGGCGATGTAGACGAGGTTGTTGGGCGTTTGTGAAGTGGTTCAAATGACGACTATATGCAGGGTATAGATGCCTACTCATAGTGTCGGAACGGTAGGATTTTTGGTTTCTTTGGTCAAAGATGAGACCCCCATTTGGTCATGAACGATATCTTTACTCAATGTTTAAATGAACCACAATTAGTTAAGTAAGTAGAATCCTGCTATAAATTATTATCAGATTGAAGTAATACTTAAAACCGTACTACGAGTGTTTTGAATAGCTTCAAAAACAAACCAGGCACTTGGGAATTCCAACAATAGTGCTAATACTTCTCATACATTCAATTTGGAGACCTGTCACCGTCTTTGATGAAAATGTACATGTCACTGTTTTCACTGCGAGAGATTTAGAACTATATGACAATCAACACTTTGGGATTAAAGCAGACCATCACAGACATAAAAGTGGTTCGAATGGATCAAGTTGGGAATCTGGTTCGTAAAGAGCGGTTTTCTGCATTATTTCATCACATTGCTGCAGTGCAAGATTAGATAAATCACGAAGCTTGACTAATAACTCATTAAACCTACAGTGACTGGACCAGCATGTGCATTAACGACAGTTGTCAAATTTGTGTTCAACGTAAGAAGTGTTGAACGTTCGTGTATTTTTGTACGCTTTCGAATTTGTAAGCAACGTTATAAAGGATGGATATTGTTGTGTGTTTGTCGTGACTTGTTCGTAAGTGATCAATGTCATATTGTTAGATTTTTGAATAGAACTTCCGCTACGACTTTCGCTTCTTGATAGGTGTGTTTTTTTAGTAAATTCAGTAATATAGGTCGGTATACCTCGTTTGATTTGCCTTGAATATATTTTTTCTTTCTCGTTGAATTTGTAATTAGGATGGCATTTTATATAAAATCGCATGTTCACTGGTATTCTTTATATAAAATTTCATGCTAGTTAGTATTCATGCTGGCTTTATCAAGTATGAAATCACTTGCACATGATGAAATGCGCGTATTCAACTGGAGAATGTGCCTTATGAATATTAATGATGTTTTTGAAGTGAATTTATAGCACCTGTCTTCTCCAGCAATTTGAAATGGGTATGCCAATATTGTTTTGAGAGTACTTCAGTAAATGAAATTCTGTTAGATTTTAATCGGGTAAATTAATGTCTTATTCAGCACAAGTATTGTGTTAATTTGGCTAACATTTCTAAAGCTCGAATGCTGAATGATGCAACTGGTTAATTGATCAACCTTACCTGTCTCTACGAATAGTTCCTAAGTTGTGATCAGATATTGTTTTATTCAATTTTCGGAGTGACAGGTGTTATTGATTGAAAGTGTTACCAGTGACACTCTCCAGCAAGAGTGGCTAAATACACCTTTCAAGGCTGCTGTGTTTATGCATTTTTAAAGTATTTACAATGTTCCGTATTGAGAAAAAATCAATTTCGCTATCGATATACATAAAAATCACCGTTATAATCGATAGATACTCCTTGCTAATGAAAGCTCTGAAACGAAGTCAAAAGCATTTCAATTTTCAATTCGTTGATTACTTTTTCCTCCATTCTTGGATGAATAGGCTTATTTCCGACGACGCCAAACCGGTTAGTCTTGGGCAGTCTTTCTATAACCTTCCTTGACAAATTAAAGCAACAATTGGTATTTCGTTTTCCCACCTACCAAATTGTTTGCCAGTGAATGAAAAATCATATGTTGTTGACCATGACCTTGCTTTGTCGTTTCGAATTAAACTGGGTGCTGATTTACTTTCTCTTATCGTATCAAGAGTATTTGGCCGCGGTTTCCATATTTGATATCTCTAAAATAAAATGGAAAAAAAAAATAACATAAAAAATGAAAGGATGCAAAATAAATTTAAAAAACTGAAATGAAACAATGAGAAAGATGAAAAGAAAGGAAAGGATAGAAGACCAGTGAAAAGAAAAAAAAAGAAAAAAAAGAAAAAAAAAGAAAAAAAAAGAAAAAGGAAAGGAACTGAAAATAAATAGAAAGCAAAGAAATAGTGCGAGAACGAAAGAAAGGAAAGGGAAGAAAGTTAAAGGGAGGGCGATGAAAAGTAATTAAAATAAAATACAGTAACTTGAAGTATTTGTTCACTAACTTTGCTACAAATGTAAATGAAAAACAAAATCGGGCTAAAATGATTCATCGTTAGTCTACTATTTAGGCTTTTGTTTCTATTCATTGCGAGCGTACTTATTTTCACATAAAAACAAACTTAACAATTTTACACATCTCACCATATCAGGATACTGCCAAGGATCATACAATGTTGGATGAGGGTTATTCCTTCGATGAACTGAAGCTGGCTGAATTGTGTAACGGCTGTATTGCTTTGGAGTGAAAGTCGAGCTGTAGTGTGTTGTTTCGAATGGCCAGCCAGTGGGGAGATGGTTGCTTGTTTCAGCCCTAAGGGCGCAAAACCAATCAGTAAAGTTTAATAAAAGAAATTAAGTTTCAAGTTTTTCAACAATCCAAGAAATAGCTCTTAACCTCCAAAAGAGGGTACCCACTCAGATAATCCTTGAAGTCGAGATGAGTAAACATTTTTCAGTCGACTTCATCCAGTTAAAAAAGACTTATTTTAGTTCAAACTTCAAACATATCCAGCCGTAAACTCATATAAACCATGTCCAGGTAAAATTTAGATCTTAAGAGGTAATGAAAAAGACTACATAAAATTAAATTGAATTTTCATTTAGCAGAACGAACAAAACTTCCCGAGAAAAAAGTGGTTGTGAAACTTAGCTAAAATGCTAACTGGGGGAAGTTTTCTGGAAATCTTGGGCAAGATGTCGTCTGTCGTGTATATTTGTGAACTTAGTATACAATTTTCAGTTATTTTATTTTCAAAGAGGTCTTATTGCAAAAACCAGTTCCTGCAAAAAGCAAATATCCTGAAAAAAACGTTTTGCTGATGTGTAAACCAAGAATTCCGTCACGAGATACTGTGCTTTTCACGTTCAGCCACCATGGAAGCTATGGTGACGGAAACTCTAAACTAAAAAGTTGCTTTGTTTTAATTTTAAGAATCATAAAAATTAGAACCAAAACTACGTTCAGAAAAATTGTGGTGGTACAAAGGAGCTTTCCCGCCAGTTAAGGAGGAGGGTTGATATACCCGATCAAAAATGAATCTATTATCAATTAGGTTACCTAATTGAAATCGACCAAATGTTTCTGGCATATTTTTTTTGCATGTACTGTACATCAACAAAACCGCTGAGCGCCTGTCAATGCGACTGATGTTAATCAGTTAATAAAGACCAAATTAAATACAGTGAAAAGGAAATAGCCTATTGCGACTCATTCAAAAGTAACGATGGCACACAACAGACTCAGCAGAAAGATTTTGCGTTTGATACAGCAATGTACAAATCTTTCAGTTAGATATCCGACATATAAGGAATACCCACAAAATTTAAGCCCAATTGATTAACGCTGCATGTAGCTGATATCAGATTCATTTTAAACATTTTTAAGTTTCTTTCGTCAAATTATATAGATAATTCCTTGACGGGTCTACTTGGCAATTCTACCCCAAGTTCAGGGTTCATGTATTCATTTTTCAGTCTGAATAATGAGATCACTTTGCTCAAAAAACAACGAAGTATATAATTGTTCTATAGGATTTGGCTCTTAGCTCAACGATTTAACGGGACATTGCTGGTACCCTTACTCCTATAAAAAGCTTCCAGAGCACCTTTTTACGGCAATAAGCATTAGCTATTGACAATAACTATCAGCTTTGTTGGTCAAAAACATGGCTGGTTCCTTTGGCCATACAAAGGTAGAAGTCTTAACCTATCAGTACAGGGTTGGGTATAATGGAAGAACAATTCAGGAGATTTCACGGAAGATGAAGATAACTACTTTGCTCATAAAGCCTCCAGTGCAACATTGGGTGAAGGGAAGCATCCAAGTAATTAGGTAAACGGACCTTGGACGAGTATAAAGTCCAGTAGTAGTGAGAATTAACAGAGCAACTGCGATAAAATCTCTACCAAGCCAAAGGTAGATGGATACACCAGAATAGCACATTGATGTGTACATCATGTATTGTGTCAATCAATGCATGCCAATGTAGATGTCAAGGAAAGACTTCCTAACAATGTGGGAAGTAGAGAGTTAAAGAAATCTAAAATCATATCTGAGATTGGCATATGCGGACTCCTTCACTTATCGACAAAGATGGACAATAATGGTTAAGTCTACAAGTGTCGTTGATGAATAGTCTATTGAGGGTTCTTATGAATACCTTTGGAAAGCTTGTCGTTTTCTTGGAGGGGCGTTCTAAACAGTGATAAGTCAGAAGTGTGCGTGTTTCTAGCGTACTTAATTTCGGAAAAGTTTTTCTTCCATAAAACTTCGCCCAACCATCTGAGTCGGTGTAGGTCAATGGACAGAAAATGTCACCGGCGATCAGAAGTTTACGGGTTCGATTCCCGTCAGGGGCTCAGAAGAACGTCAACATTTCGGAAATAATGCTTGCGAGAAACATGCGCCCTTCTGACTTTCAAACACCAACATGCAATGCCACAAGCACTTCCCAACAGCTATATATATGAAGTTGTCATTTTAATATTCTAACGAAAATGCTTTCTATTCCACCAGACACTGGTTCTAAAAGAAAGACTTAGTGAGATGAGAAGTCTGCACAATGAATGAAAAGAACGAGGTTCCTGATCACGGTGTTCAGGGTAAAGAATCAATGTGAATGGAGAATAGAGGAGAATGAGGCACGATCTTGGTGGTTGTATAAAAGGTCCAGGCTATTGATGTTATCCAAAAAAAGTCTCGAAGAAGTTGGGGCAAGAAGATCTGTCAATGATGAAGAGCGAAAGTTGATTCTTAAGGAAGAAAAGAGAAGTGGATTTTCACAGATTGTAAAGGTGGTCTTCATTTACATGGTGCATGAGATGGTAGGCCTAAGGGAGCAACTTAACTATTTCGCCCTTTCAACGTGCAATGCAAGCCAGGGATAGTTAGAGAATTTCAAACCTGATTGCCACTTCCAACATTTCCCGTGCACGTTCACTTCTTGATTCTCATTGACTTTGGGGGACCAAAGAGTTCCCGAGAGTCAATGAGAATCAAGAAAAAGTCAATGTGCGTGGAAAGTTCCGTTAGTGGAAATCAGGCTTAATACGCATTTGAACCGTTAAACTAAAGAAAATGCAGAGAATGTTACTCGCATTTCAACCATGGTGAAAATTGAAATCTTCAGCAAATACTGCTTGGCCATAGATGTAACCCTCAGTTAAACTTGTGCAACATTAGTGGCCTTCACCTTAACCTTGTACTAGCACACATTTGGTTCGGTGCATCACTTTATGATTGTTGTGGCTTCTAAAACGGCACGGAATGATCAAACCGAAAAAAATTTTCACCAACAATGCAATATAAGGATCGAATGGCTACGTGAACTGTGTAAAAGCAAAGGAATCCAGGTCAGTTAGAAAATTATAATCTATTGAACAAATAGATCTCATTTTTCATTTAGATGACGTGACAACTTGGTAAAAACAAAAAAGTGACCCAACTTGGTAAAAACAAAAAAGTGACCCATGAGGCCATTGCCGTGTGGATCACTGATGCTCTTACCACGTTGTGACGTTCTCTGTCTTTTATAACTAAACAGACAACGGAAAAATGAAATCTATTTGTTTCATAAAATAAACAAATAAAACAATATAAGAAAAATTATCAAAATGGTGATTAAAAGCTTACGGGGAATTTTTCGGGGCATTGAATGACGCGAAAACAGTTATCTGACGTGATCCATGATCTATACACAAATGATGCAACGTCATTGACTCGTGATAAATACACGGAGAATTGTGATTGGTTCTCTGTTTTAGTGATGCTATGGGTGCGTGTGTTCTTTAATAGATCATGACTAACGACCAATGAAAATGCATGAAGTAAGAAATTTAATGTATAAAGACATTTAGGACTGAAAGAATCCATATCGGTTTTTAGTTTTAATGTCACAAACGTGAGGCGTGATTGACATATTTCCTTCTTTGTCACAATAAATTGTACTAAGCATAAATAATAATAAGTATTTGGTGGTTCCTTTTAAATTCAAAAGTGGAAAACATTCATTTTTAACTTTGTATGTGCCCTTGCCATGTTTTACCCCCTTTTCCTTTTACCGATCCAAAGCTACTGACTAGGTCAATCGCTTCTCCACAAACAATATCATTATTTGAACTAAGACCATAAACCTATCTTTGCCATCTAGCAAATAGCTTGCCCATGATATTTTGTTTCACGAGTTCTTCTTGTTCCGCTTGAATGTTAATTTATTTGGTCTCGATTAATTTTTGTTATAATCTTTTAGATCAAGTAAAGGCACAGTATCTAGTTACATGGATTATGAAATCGTATGCAATAATTTTAATTATTCATTTTTGTATTCTAAGTCTAGGTACAAATTATAATATATAATGTTTCAACAATAACGAGGTTGCGCTCACTAGTACAGGAGATGACTATAAACAACCTTTCAAAATTAATGCAAACATACTAAGATCATAACAATAACAATATGAAATGTTTGTGCCAACTGACCTTTGTGGTTGAGGTCTAGAACTCGGTAAACCTTGAAAATCGAGAGTATATATCGTTCTGAATCCAGCTTTGCTCTTCTTTAATCCGACACTTGTAGTAGAAACTCTTTCTACATTGTTAGAAGCACAAAACTAAAGTAATTATATAATTATCGGATTTCAAGGAGCGCAATACTGACGAGTTTATTATGCTTCCATATTTCACCATATGAAGCCATTACCGCCTACATAAATTGAAATGGTCAGAAGCTACCGTGAATATGAAATCCTAACCTTGATCTGGTGTTGCAGGATCCGTCCCCCAAGGAACGTTTACAGCAACATTTTCATGTTCTTGGCGAGCACCGGCCTCAAGAGCAGACATTACAAGGAAATATTATTTAATTCCTGCGTCTTAAATATCTCGCTCTTGAACGGTTGTGATTTTTGAACCTCTTTGATTCACTACCCAAGGTTTTTAAACGCCAGCTCACAATCGGAGTCGCTGATCATCACTTTCAAACAAGCACGTTCTCGTTTTGTTGTGTACATAATGTTAATAACCACTTGGTTGCTATGCCAACTTAGCGTTAATTTATGAGTTGATATATATCAATAAGGATATTACAGCATTTGTTCGAGTGAAAATTTGTCGCCGCTGACTAAAGTCGAGTCTATAAAATAGGTAACAAACACTCGTTTAAACGGTCCGCCTTAAGTTTTCTACAATCAAGGTAAGCCTCGGTTTATTCAGGTCCAGAAATCACTCAAACGAGCCGTTCGCGGTCTGTTTTAGCTGCTTTTAATATTCTGTCCTTAACCTTCTCTTTACCTTTCGAAGTGTTATTTATTCACAAATCCCGGTACGGTCAGCGACAAAGTCTACAATTCTTGCTGCTCCTTCATGAGCCAAAATATCTGTTAGAATTAAGGAGTCTGCCAGGTCCACGAACAATCAGGCACCCCAGTAACCACCAGAAGCATTGCCATGCCAGCATCCATGATTATTATGTGGTTTACTGAAGTTTACTCTCCTCCTTTTCACTCATAAGATCGTTTTCAGACGCTAGCCAACAACATACCTTGAACAATGGCTGATAAGATTCGTCCGACAGTTAATTCGAATGGGTCACAACAATTTCGTACAACATACTTAAATTTCTTTAAATTACGTTCATAAAATTTACAAACCAGAGAAGCATTTGGTATGTCGGATCTTTCACCTGGTTGCCGTGAACTTGTATCTTACCGTCAATTTCGTACAACTTTCGTTACTTTTCTAACATCTACTTATCTCTTCACATACGAGTGCAGTAGATTTTCTTATGTTCTTTATTCTGATCTTTCTCCATGGATGCCATCTCTCTGCACTTATTTGCAAACCCTGTGCGGGAGTGAGACGTTAACATCGATCCATCTGTGGATTGCACCTTTTCGTTGGCTGAATTCCACTGTGCCTCTCCGCTTTGTATTTATGCTTCTGTTCAGGGTCTGTCCAATGGATTGAGCAACCGGTAACTGAAAGAATCTATGAGATGTTGATTTTGGGACTGCAAAGCCGCTATCTGTCGTAGCCGACGTGCCTAAAGGTGTGTATATTTCAAGGACCTCATGGTCAGTGTGTAAACGGGTAAGTAACGGCCGTAGTTAATGTGGTTATGCACAGTTCCACGGCAGCATCTCTTTGGGATAATCTAGGTTGAGGTTCCGGTAACCTTGTTGCATGAAATTCACCACTGCTTTGTCACAATTTCTATGTAAGAGTTCCAGAACAATTTCATCAGGTCACTCGCATTTTTTGCAACTGGTCCCGATTGGATCTCAAAAGTATATCACTCTGGCACTCCTAAATTTCCTTCATCTAATATGAGCTCCAATCTCACTTAGTAAAGCGGTCAAAAAAGCATTTTTTTTGGCTTACTTTTTAGCTTAGATTCTAAAAATCATTGTTTATGGTCGAAAGTCGAAAAGGTATCTTTGTGAAAAAAACCTCAACTTTTGAAATAGTACACTCGGACATTCGAGGTTGAGACCGACTATAGTTAACTCCCTCCTGACCGTATAGGTCCACAGCGACGTATGGAGACTTTAGTATTTTACTCTGGCTAACGCCAGACGATTTAACTAGTCAAGGGGAAATTCCTCGGTCAGGAAAGGGTTAAACACTCGCTCGCTCATTATATACATTGAACACATTCCTAAAGATATTAATTATCCCTGTTGAGATATAACAATTTTTTCAGAAAGATTCAGTCCAGTGGAACCAGATGAAATGTACCACTGTACACCTGCATTCCAAAAGCTCCATCACACTCACTCTCTATGAGAAAAAGTGTGAGTGGAGTACGAGTCTAATTTGCCACTCACTTAAGATACATTCACCAGCTAAAAAACCCTGTATTTTTGTATTCATAGAGCTCACTCTAGAGCGACTTGTCTTGTGGTTTGTAAACATGGTCAGCAAGTACACGTTTTAGAATCGTGCATTGCATTTGCATATAGCAGCAATACAAAATGGCACAATCTAAGCAGTATAAGACGATTACAAATTATAATTACACAAAATATAATTAAGCAGAAATATACCACCTGGTAAACTTTGATAGAAGAATTCAAGTTGTAATTTGAGATTGCAGTTTGATACTATTAAAGTCTTAGAAGATTTTTGCTGATCAAACCGTGGAACTCCATGGACTCGGAAAAACTCTGAGCTCCAGACGGAACTTGAACCTGTGAGTAATCTTCTGACTGGTAGCCAGACGCTCTAACCATGGAGTCTCTAGAATTGACTAGCATTCAGAATGCTGCGGGTTGGAGTCCCGTCTGGAGCTCAGAGTTTTAGGAGTTCTACAGTTTTATTAGCAAAAATTTTCTGAAATTTTAGAAGAATTTAATTCACGGTCGGGAGTTCACATGTGAGGAAGATATACGCTCTCGTGCTAAAAACATCTGGGTAAAAAGAAGACAGAAGCTAAATTAACTGGTGATTGTACTACTTTATCTGCACAAGATGAAGAACTGCCGTAGCATCTACCATAAAAGTAAAATAATTATACTAAGTGTAAAAACTGGCCTGAGCATCGAATTAAGCGCAAGGATAAATGCTGAACTCCAACCATATGCTGGGGCAGAACAAAAGGA
>JBAHVQ010000040.1:872018-885374 GCA_036872915.1 Nanipora kamurai
GCACTTTACTGTTTTTCACCCTTAGATTACCGTTTTAGTTTGCAGTGTAAATGGAGTTATAGTGGCCATAACAATCCGTTAGTTTCCAGCCCTCTTAAGTCTTTCCTGTCCGAGGACTTTCCCCTTGACGAGTAAAATCGTCCGTAGTTAGCTAGAATCAAATGATGAAGTCTCCACAGGTCACTGAGGCCCTATACGTGCAGGAAGGAGTTAAGTTATGAAACAAAGTTGTTTGTTTTCTGTAAAGTGTAAACCTTTCTGGGGTTGATACTTCTGAAGAAGGTTTCCATCAACCTAACCAATGTGAAAATATAAGTTAAACGAAGTTGAAGTAATGCAGAAAACAAAGATTTTGAAACGGAAAGTTAGAGATCTGGAAACTAATTTATTCCTGTGGTGACTGTATGACTTGAACAAAAATTCATCATTTTCGTCTCCAGAGCCTTATTACCATAAACAGGAAAAAGGCTTTTGGGGATGAATGAATCTTCATCAGTTTGTTGGTTTGTATATACATGCAAAGTTTTGCGAAATTACGACGACAATTTTTTATGATATTGACATTATAATTTGCCGTAATTCTGCCTGACTTGGGTTGACGTCATCACGTACCTTGTTAGCATATTACAAAATCTTAAAGAACTCAAGAACAAAAATCGGTATCACTAAACGGTCAATGTCATTCTTCGTAATTCTAGATGTGTTTAAAACACATCAATCACAAAACGATTGAAAACAGTTTTCAATCGAAACAAATCCTATTTGGAGGTAATTCGTATGATTACTGACCTTGGTGGCAAGTTTCCAGGCTCCCTTGAAATGTAAACGATCGCGCTGTACCTCGTGCCATCCATCATGGCGGACAAAATTGACTCAAGGTACACTGATTGGAAATGGAAGAAAAATGTACTCTAAGTGGAATAGCGTTACATTTTTATCGTCTGCTGTGTAGAAAACCAATTAATAAGATGTGGTAACGGTAAAAAAAATTGTGAATCCTTCGAACCAACAAGATACAAACGTTTTACATCGCTGGAGCTTTGGAATTCGGTTCTAACATTTGGTTTTTATTATCAATTATTGCCAAACATCTACGTGTACGATAAAAGACAGCAGTCGTGATGCAAATCAAGAACATTGAAGCTTTAAAGACGTGGTTAACGGGTCGACTGGAGAAAATGTAAGTAGTTAAATTAGTAAGGTATGGATTTAAAATGAATTTATTAGTAACATCATATAGATGTTTCTCGAAGTTTCTCCTTTGAGTTCAGTTTGGTGATTTGTAATGTTCTTCTGCAGTTTGAGTGATATGTTCGTTATTTGATGACATACAGTTTTTAAGAGTCACTGCGTGAAAATGTAGTTAATGCCATAATGATTCATAGGTTTGTTGGGTTTTATCTAAACTTATTGACAAGTTGCTGACAGTGCAGTAGAGGTTGTGTTTGCATGAATTTCATGATATGTACATGTTTTACAGTTTATCCACTCTTTTGTGTGTTTTCATCTATGGAGTGTATGTCTTTATTGTTCATGAAGGCCAATTGAGTATCCCATTTATGGAAGTTAAATATAAAAATACAAGATACTGTAGAAGTGAGTTGAAAAATTTAGAGCATTAGTAACAGTGTCCTCCCCGGAGCATGGTGCCCATGGCATGCTGCTGTGCTGTGATTTTCAAGCTCTGCTCTGCTTCCTGTTCCTATTTGAATAATTAATTAAATAAATGCAGGTAAAAACCAAAAATTCAAGCTTAAAATCTGTGATTTTTCTGCCTGAAAGCAAACAAATTTCTGTCTGTTTGTCAACAAATCTGCCATTCTGAAGCATGTTTTTTGTGCCCAGTCTACCACTCTGCTTGAACACTGCTCTGATCCAAAAACCTAGGGTGAACACTGAGAAAAAATTCAGGTGAACAGTTATAAAAATAGGTTTCTGTTAGAGGTTATTATTTAAATATTGTTGGTGGAATTTTAGCAATCAAGGTACCAGGCAGGAATATGAATTGAGTAAGGAAAATTAGTGCCCAACAAATAACTTTAAGAAAAACCATCAGGCCTGGCCATTTGAGGCGTGCGATCGTGTGCGTGCCTCGTCATGCACCTCAAGGCGCCAAAAAGCATGTGATTTAACACACCTCGTTTGTTGCAAGAGCATCAAATCACGCACCTCGGATCAAACCTCTGTCTTTTGATCAAACTGATAACGTGCATTTCTGGTTCTAATTCGGCTGTTGAGAGGGCCTTCAGCTTGTTGACTCTTTTGCTAAGCGATTGAAGATTATGCACGGGCCACGATACTAACAGACTTAATGGTTGTCAAAGGAAATGATAAAGTTTGGTCGCCAAACAAATGCAAGGAAATCCTAGCTCGAGCAGTGGTAATTTATTTAGAAAAAAGTCATACACTGTGTCTTGCCACAGCATAGGAAGAAGAAATAGCATTAAAAAAGAGGCGACTTGAAGAAAATTCCATCGCTTACTTACCTGTAGATGATGACTCATCAACATTGTCTGAAACAGATGACAGTCAGTCGGACAGTGGCATGCGAAAATAATGTAGCTTGGACCCATTGATACCTGAATGAATGACTATGCGTGCTACCTTGTTTATACTCTAACTGGTACAATCAAATTTTCCAGCAGTGAGACAGCTATAGTACCAGTACTTTGACAGTACTGTATCTGATAATTTATACACCTATAAAAGATTACCTCTAGCCAGTTGGCTTTACTCATAACCTAAAGACTATCCAGTTGTTTCATAAAGTTAGTTGTGATAGTATCATACAGTGGAGCCTCATTACAATGTGGGTTATGGGGTCTATGGTGGAAACCATGCTATAAGAAAAATGCGTTATAATGAAGTGTGTCTCTAATCCAAGCCAAATAAAGTCCTCTATCAAATTACCATACAATACACACATACTTGTAAACAGAACCACAATAAAATAGAGCTTTTAGATGTCATTTTTATCTCTGCCAATGGAGTTGGACGGAGGTTATGTTTTCACTGGCGTTTGTATGTTTGTATGTTTGTTAGCAAACTAGCATCCACAACGCTGGATGGATCATCACCAAACTTGGTCAAAACATCAGTCATGGTCCAACTTAGAACTGATTTAATTTTGGGGTATCTAGGTCAAAGGTCAAGGTCACGGAAAAACTAAAAATTGTAATTCTATGATAAATCTTCTTACCATCATCATATCAACTTCAAACCAAAACTATAAAAAGTGTGTCTATCAATTGAGCCTCTATGTCACATGATGCTGTAATATTGGTCATGGTCCAACTTAGAACTGATTTAATTTTGGGGTATCTAAGTCAAAGGTCAAGGTCATGGAAAAACTAAAAATTGTAATTCCACGATAAATCTTCTTACCATCATCATATCAACTTCAAACCAAAACTAAAATGTGTATCTATCGATCGAACCTCTGTCACATGATGCAGTAATATCAATACCCTTCACTGGTGGGTGTTGGCGGAGGTATGCACTCTCTGAGTGCAATGCACTTGTTAATCAATCAATCAGCAGTAAGTTTCAACAGTTTACAAGTCTGTCATGTATCAGCCTTGGCTTGGTGTAACAGATTCCAAAAAGGTGAAAGATTATGAAAGCTGAGTACTTGAAGAATTCTGCCCAATTTAAAGAGATTTCAATAGATTTAACCACACATTTGATTGAAGTTCTGGTGAACAGTATTATCCAAACTGCTAAATGACTTCCAACAACTACAAATTTTGTGTTTCATACTGAATTATTTTGATTAGAAATATCACAGTTCTGTTCAAAATTGCTCAGCTGTTGCTGAGCCACAGCTTGCTGTCATTGAGACTCTTCATAAATTTTTATTTGTGTTTTGAACCCTTTATTGGCATTGTTTCAATGTTAAAGTTCAACATTGTTTCACTGTTGTCAGATATAGTGTTCTGCGGAAGACTGACAATGAGAGAATTCAGTGTCCATAAATACCTGCTTTATAGCAAGTTACACATTATGATGAAGCACCTTACATGTATAGCAGGGTTCCACTATACTGATCATAAGTTACCTGCATGCTAATGCTGATGTTATATCTGTAATTAGACCCAATCCTGTCCAGGTTTACTGCACTTGAATGCATGTAAGATTTTTCGTTTCTGCTGAAAATTCAACCTGATCTGAACAGAGGTATATGAACTGTGATGGTGAGAAATTTTCATATATTTAGCATAAAATTTAAAAATTTAATGCAGTTTATTTACTTATCACAGATAAATGCCAAGCTTTTCAACATCAATCTTTTGATAAGCCAGAAGGTAATCCTTGGAATTGCAGTAGTAAATAAAGGATACTATAACCACAAAATTTTCTTCACTAATGAGCGGAGCAAGTTGTTAGAACTTAGGTATTGCTTATATTTATGTAGTGATCAGTTTTAGTGCTATCCACAAGCCAATTTTTAATGCCATGGTGTCTAGGTTTATATAACATGATCAAATTTTTTTCTTAGCAAAATATATACAGGTATGTTTTGTGCGGTTTCTCTGTTTATGGAGGAGAGAGAGAGACAGATAAGGAACACTGAAAACTGCATTTGCCTCAAGCAGGACTTTTTCTTGCTATGCTCCCACTTTTCATACTGTAACCTTGGAGTAATAAACTAAAGATATTTAAAGAAGAGAGGTTTAGAGTTACTGTACTATATACTCCCTCCAAAATTGTGTAGTCTTGGCTTTTGGAAACACCATTTGCTTCAATGCCTGATAGGTATTTCCCTAAATGATCAAAATGCACATAATTAAAATTTGACATGAACTTGTACTTTGAGAATTTACTAGAAATCTTAATCCAGAAACTCTTTTGGAATTTGTTTATTTTCTCACATTGTCCTAGTGGTGGAAAGGGTGTGTATTGCATTATATGGGGTAAACTTGAACATTTTTTTAGCACTTTACTACTGTAGCATTAAGAAAAGTATATACTATATTTCAAACTAAAAATAATCACTTTGATAGTGATGGTCATTACTTTAATTTTCTAAACTGTGTTAAACCCACCCAGACTTCTTAATCATAAGACTGAAACAATTGAATGCCCTCCAGTATACAAGATACCAACAATAACAGATTTGGGGCAGATAATTCATTATTTGGCATTGCTGTCCACACATCTAAATTATTTCTACCATTGTCTAGGTAGGAGTTACATTTTTAGATTGATTAGAAGGGTTGATTAGAAATTCATGATTAGAATGAAGATAAATTTGTCTTGCTTTTTTAGCTGTGATGCAGATCCTGCTGCTTTAGCAAAATATGTTGTGGCATTAGTTAGAAAAGATAAACCATTAGGAGAATTAGAAGAAATATGTATTGACCAGCTTGAAGTATTCCTTGCTAATGGTAAGTTGTAGACACTGCACCGTACATGTATGTTTAGTCATAGACTGAAGTTTCACTTACCTGCAGTGGTTTTCAACCAGTGTAGGAATATCCTTATATCCTTATGTACTAACATGGTACTACCTCACCAAATCACTTCTTATAAAGTAGCTGGGTTTTTATTAAAATTTAAGTGAACATATTTTTCAATTATATGTATTAATAGTCTATGTTGTACATGTATAATACTGTAATATTTACATTGTACATGTATATAAATGTATACAGTGACACAGGTGTAGTAACACATTGACAGCCCAGCTATTTAAACATGTATATTATTGAGATTTATTATAAAATTGCAATAACTTGTCATAAGTTTATTTAACCAATTCAAACAGCCAGTTCAATTTTATTTTGAGGAAAAAACTCTGGAAAAGAAATTTGAAGTTTGAACTCTGGGACAAAAATCCTATATTAACCCTTTAACACCCAAGGCTTATCCCTGCAGCATGTAAAATTATCTGATGTTAGCCACAGTATGATGAATGGGTTAAGACCCAGCCAAGACCAGTTACATGTACATGTATGATAGGACCAAACTGAGACCAATCCAAAGTCAGTACATATTGATGACTGACTTTAAAGCCAAGAGGGTAATCAAACTGCTGAAACCTTGAAATTGCAAAACTGACATTTTGAGTAAAAGCTTTTGACAAAACTACTGTAGTGAAACATAAAACTTAGGCTTCATAGCAGGCCTTTATCAGTTGAACTATTTCAATCTTTTGTCAACCTTTCCGGCTTTATATCAGTAAAAACCAACTATATGTACATGTACATGTAAATGGAAATCTAAGTCATTCTACATGTGCCAGAAATAAAATCTATAATTGTTAGATACACTACAGTGTATAGTGAAGTGTTAGAAGTGAAAGGATAGTACAGACTGTGTATTTTCATTCAACAACCATGGTATAATTCTTGCGCAGTGTATCATGATATAATGGTCAGTCACCATACATTTTTAATAAACTGACTGGGCAAAGACAAAAAGTGAAATATATACAGACAACAGTATACAGTGTACAACTGACTGATGTGTACATAGTCTTGATGTTTATAAAACAAAACGATTTGTTTTCTGCAAAGTGTAAACCTTTTTGGAGTAGATACTTCTGAACAAGGTTTCCACAAACCAAAACAATGTGAAAATACAATTTGATGTCAAAGTAAAGCCTGCTGTAGCAGAAAACAAAGATTTTTGAAATGGAAAGTTAGAGGTCTGGAAACTAGGGCATTCCTATGGCTATTGTATGACTTCAATTGTCTTTTTCAGCTTGGTGGTCTGTTTATACATGCAAAGTTTTGAGGGATTATGATGGATAATTTTCATAATATCCACAACATCAGGAGTTGCCACAATTCTGCTTGACTTGATCGAAGTCACCACATACCTTATTTGTATATTTCAAAAACTTCAATAACTGAAGACCAAAAATCCGTATCACTAATTGGTCAATGGTATTCTTCATAATTTTAGGTGTGCTTTCAACCAAAACAAATATTATTTTTGGGTGGTACGTACTGCACTTTAACCCTTTAATGCCCAGTCCAATATATCAGACACCATGAACAAAAGAATATTCCAGAGAACAAAGCAAAAAAAAAGAGAGAACAAAGAACAAAAGAAAAAAATTCAGGCATTAAAAGGTTAAAAAGCTTTTGTTCATTGGCCTATACAAACTCCTGACTTGTGACATCCATTCAGGAGTTGCTGACTTCTTTCAGCAGCTTCCTAACCCGTTGGCTTTATGCATGTCGTTCAATACGAAACACTAACAGAAGATGCATACAGGGGGTTGGCAAAAAAAAGAGCCCCTCATCCAAAAACGGATTTGTATCAAATATTAGGTTGTGGGAATATGTTGATCCAAAAATTATTGTATTAAGAACAAGTATTAAGAACAGTCTTAGTCACATAAAAACAGATCCGAAAATTTGTTGCAATTTTACGTTTAAGTCTTTCTCATATAAATGGAAAAAACATTTGCATTCTGTCTGGTATCCTTTGAATGGCATTCAAGCAGATTGATTGTTGGTTTAAATTAAATGAAATATTTGAATGACTGGAGCAAACTGTTTAAACACATGATCCCAAGCACTGTATTTGCACACAAGATCTAAAGAATTTGCATGCCTCGTGGAAACCCTTTAAGCAATATTGCCAATATTCCACAAAATTTTCATTTGTTTGGTATAAACAACAGAAGTGTATTGTTTATGGAAACAAGTGCTTTTTTTATCCACAGATTTAACTCCGCAGGCAGAATGACGAGTTGCTTTTGAGTTGAGTAGTGATAGTTAAATGATTGCATAATTCCTTTTTACTAGACACTGTTTCCTTTGTGAAAACATTATTTGAAGTTCTTCAAAATAACTCCTACATCCCAGCTCCTCCTACTCCAGCCACTCCTCTGCCTGAACCTCTTAAGCCAGTCAACCCACCTATATCTCCGCGGCCCGTGGAGAAACGATTGCTAAGCACCGATGAAAGCTTGAGGCCACAAGCTGCTGAGGTACTGTAATTTATTCTGCAAGAAAATTCCGTCTGTGTCTTACTCGTATTCAGTTTATTATACTACATACTACATTGTGTGATTTCATGGCACAACATGCGTTTATGTTTGTGCAAGAAATGTAAATGACACTGCAGTTAAGTTAGGAAAAACATTCAGACCAACTTTAAGCCGAATAAAAATGGCTCTTTGTCTTTACAAATTTCGCATGTTTCAGCTGCACTCTCTGAATTAAACGAGTGAATTATCTTGCGGTCTTAAGGAACAACTATTAGCTACTAAAGAAAGAAAATACTGCCATTTTGTGCAAGAAAATGTACACATGTATGAAGAAATCTTTATTCCCTCCTCTAAAAATCTACCGTGCCGAAAGGATTCGAAACATATAATGTAAAGAATGTCTTCATCGGATAAAATGGTCCTCATGCACTTATCATTCTTCAAATATACGTTTACGTAACTTACAGTATGATCGAGAGGAATGTCGGAATAGGGCCTGTGGTATAAAATTGGCAAACTATTGAAAAAAATAAGATTTAAACTAAGATTTTTGTTTACGTCTGATGTTGTTAGAACTTGTGTATTATAAACTAACAGAAAGCCAAATTTGTCAGTTTAGTTATAATTATGTAGTTAGACATTTGATATAAACGACAAATTTTTTAATTGTCAAAAAAAAAAAAAATTGTCGTTTATATCAAATGTATGATTGCCATTGTGGTACTACGAAACTACGGAAATATAATTATGTAGCTTCTATTAAAAAATCCTTGATTTAACGTGACAAGCCTACTTCAATCTCAGACACTTTCTCCCGGTCATAACTTCCAAAACTCTATACATGTACGTTTATATGCTTTAGCATGCTTGATAAACGATATGTCCGGACGTTTTTATCCTTTGAAATATCCGTTTAAATATTGTTCTATTCCTATTGATTCTGTAGTTTTTGGACAAAAATATTAAAATTCAATCCTGCACCGTACTGTAACTCATTACTAACTATGAATGCAAACAGTTTTGTGAAACATTAACAAAAATACATCATGAAATTTCACTCTCTTTTTGAACCAAAAGATCAGATAAAAATTAAGAATAATCTTTAGATTGAAGTGTCTTGTCTCGACGTTATTTTGTATGGGAATAGAGTTCAAAATAAACGTTGGCTTTGTTGTGCGGTCTTAAGCAGTTTTTACGTCAACAAAACTGTTATTCTTTTACAATCATTATCGGAATTTAAATGGAAACTTTTTTTGGCAAACCTTGGCTTGTTTATTGATCAAGCAGAATAATTGTTAAATTACTAATTTATATTGTGTTCAATCGTACGACAGTCGTCCGTATTGGACGAAGATGATCGAGATTTTAAAAGGACAAGAAAACCGACTGAAGAAATAGAAGAGAAGCCCAGTACAACAATTACCCGTGACTCCCACTTTGGGCACAAGGTGAAGAGAAGACGCCCTGAATATGATCATGATGTTGGGCTGAGAAATAAAGTTTCCCGAGATGATTCTAGCGAGGGTGTTGCTAATGAGTCAAAGGGAAAACAAGCGACTGACGGTTTTAAGAAAAAAGAAGGTAGTGATGAACATCCAGTGGAGCAGGAAAGGTCTGACAGGCCAAGGGAAAGTTCTTCGGGTAAGGCTACGTTTGCACATTTTGATTAAACGGACATGACTTCTGATTTAAGTGCATCAATCACTTTCACTTCTCCCATAAGATACTTCATGTGTGGGGGGAGGTTCTTCGCATACAAACCAAGGATTTCCAGTTGACCAGAGCCTAGCAAATGATCCAGTGAACCGGAGACCCTTTGTTTTTATGCAAAGAAGCCCCAAAACGAACAGTATTATGGGAATATGAAAGTGGTCAATGGTGATTCATTTAAGTTGAGCCCACGAAGCATTCTGCTGAGTGCTTCTCTAGCTAACATGCATCTAAGCCAGAAATATAGTGTAGGCCCGATTAATCTCATTTTGTAGATCCAGCAAACGAGGCTACATTAGAATGAAACACCAGTTAATGCTCAAGTCCACTGTCAACGTGTTTAATCCACCTCGCAAATTACTAGTAGAAAATCGCTGAAATACTGAGACCAACAGTTTTACCAACCCCCTAAATGGGATTTTGATTCATGGAAGATTATTCTTCTCCATTTTCGTCAGTCTTTAAAGTCATTTCTGTTTCACGATTTTAGACAAATGACTGAAATGTAAAATGTTAGATGTATTTGTTAAAAAGGCTTCCCAGACTTTTTAAAAATGTATCCTGAAATTTCGTATTATTTTTGTTTCCTGCACAAATTTCCGATGATAGAGTCGTGCTTCTCTTTGAGAAAGAAGTTCTGAACGGGCTAGCACCATAAATGTGCTCATCGTTGGTCGACTGTGTTCTTCTTTACATCAGACTTACGATTTATAATACTGGAAAGTAGCATGAGCGTGGTAAAAAGAAGCATGGAAAGCTGACAGGTTGATAAAAGAAGAATTGAAAAGCTAATCTCAATTTTGGCAGTTCATCAACCGTTTGGCTTTTTATAATACATATTTTTGTATCCTCAGATCGAGAGAATACTCAACGAAGATTCGACGGTTCTTCAAAAAACAAATATGGTGATAACAGATCAAATAGGAACCGAATGTACAAAGGCAGGCCTTGGCCTAACAAAAGAGCGCGCTGCCGTGATTATGAAGGTAAGCTAGGGCTCCCTTGGGTAACTTTAATTAGGGATTGGTTACTAAATATGGTTTTGCAGGCGTGCGAGCTGTAGACAATAATTTTGTCGAGATGTGTTATTCTGTCACGACGGCGACATCGGCTTGAATTTAGTTACACAACTTTTGAATGTTTGAAAGTAGAGTGCTGCGTCGGCAGTATCGAACGGCTTGTATATAGTCAAAAGGTTTGGGAAACTGCCGGAACTTAAGAATGGTTAAACTGACGTTTTGAGCGAAGGCCCATTCTTAAGTTCCGGCAGTTTCCCAAACCTTTTGATTATCTACATTTTGAATGTTTGCTTCGGTGAATTTCTTTAATTTTCGGCTAAATGCCTTTGTACAGAAGTTATTTCTTTTTATACAGTAGTCGTGTCTTTTTCTACAGAAGTTTATCTTCAACCGATATCTCATCTCCATCTTCTACTGTTTAAAAGACTCCTAACTAAATTTACAGTCATTTCGAGGGTAGAATTCCTCATAAATCAAGACCATATGCTAATTGCAGCTTAAGTTTGTAAAAATAGAAACTGTATTTAATCCTTAATTCAAGGAGAAATTCTGCCACAACTTTTGCTGACGGTTCCTTGCGCAGCAAAGAAGCGTCACAAGTAACGCACGCGAAAATGGACCTTTTTGGTGCGAAATTTTCTATAGATTTCAAAGAGGCTAAAAAGCAAAAAAAGCTAAAGTGGGAGTGTCCTGTATACGAGGCATTGAGTTTTAAAGGATTAAAGTGACTTTATGGTTATCTGATTGCTACATTGTTCACCGTACCACTAAGCTGACTGCAGAATTTCAAAGCAAATGGTCAAAGTAAGCTTAAATTCATTACAGGTAGCGGTAAAGTGAAGTTTAAATATTTCAAAGTAATTTTACAAAAATTACAACAAATTAAACTGTCTCTAAATTATGTATCGAGCATAGTGGTGGAACTGTTCCCAGTATGCACTTTTCCCATCCCGCAAAACATGACTGCAGGTCACCACTTTGCTGTGGTGTGTGCCTCAGTTTTTCTGTTCGTTTACTTTCCAGAAAAAGGATTTTGTATGAGAGGTGAACTTTGTCCTTTTGATCACGGAAATGATCCGTTGGTTGTTGAAGATGTTAACATTCCAGGAATTGTGCTAGGTTTTCCTCACGGTGCCCATCCTCCTGGATTTATTCCGGAAAGGCCTCCGCTGAATGCTCCAGGTAATTAAATATTAACTGATGA
Organism: Nanipora kamurai; assembly: GCA_036872915.1. Classification (NCBI taxonomy): domain Eukaryota; kingdom Metazoa; phylum Cnidaria; class Anthozoa; order Scleralcyonacea; family Helioporidae; genus Nanipora; species Nanipora kamurai. Next base: position 883,897 of record JBAHVQ010000040.1, read on the forward strand.
TGATCAACTAAAACCAGATACGAGCAGGCACTCTTAAAAAGTAAACGAATAAAATAAGTACCGTAAAATATTGCCATGTTTAGAACCAATTTGAGTCGACGATAAGAGGCGGAAACAGTTATGATAATATTTTGAATTTGTTCGAGTCAAAATCGGTTTTTCAACTGCAGTGTAATCATGAAATTTTTGCTTATGTTACTGTGGTGAGAATTCTGATATAGCATACAGAAAAATTGCACATCCTGCCGGAAATTTGGCGATCATTCCAGTGGATAAAATCCACTTCACATCCTTGAAACACCGTCCCCGGTTGACACGGTAGCTGATACAGTTATACTTGAATATAGAAGTTTAAATTCCACTCAAGCTAACAGATTTTCTAGTAGCTTTTCACTATGTTGGGTAATCATTAATTTGTTTCAGAAAGTTACTGTTGGGAATGGAATAGTTTTATTGCGATGATAGGCTTTCGCGCGAAATAATAATCATTCGATTCGCTTTGCTATAGTTCGTTTTTTTTTGTTTTTTTTAATGGAAATAATCTTTTCATCTATTTTTGTCATGCATTGTTACGTAACCCGTGATTTTTCTTTTGTTGAAATCCTACTTAATGACTCGAGGTAAACTTGTATTCCTTTGGCTTATTGCTGTAGGACGTCTCCAAGGATTGCGGCCCCCCATGCCTCCAATTCAATTCCCTCTTCGTCCCCCGGGTCCTCCGAGCACCAACATTCATGTCCCGACCAAGCCACCACAGGAACCAGATGGACCTCGACTAACTGGAAACAGTAAAACTACCGACGAACACCGTCCAGCTCTCGTACCACCACCCATTCCAAATGTTAGACCACAACTACCGATGCCGCATTACAAAGGTACACAATTAATTCCTATGGTATTCTCCATTTTTTCTGATTCTTATACTTCTCAGCCTTTATCTTAAGCTTCAATTTTTTCCTTTCCTCGTTCTTCATCTTTTTTTCCTATTTTTGTTCCGACTCCTCTAAGTTTATGTCATTTATTACGCTGTGTATTTTATGTATGACGTTCTGTAGATGTCATTCCTAATGTTAATGACGTTTATAACCCCGAGCAACCGTCGTTTGATCGCGCAATGGAGAAGCCTCCGGTTTGGACAAGACTGGGAGTCCAGCCCCCACATCACGGTAACGTTTTGCAAAGAAACCGCGAGTTGTTGCAGGTTTCGAGCTCACATAAACCAACCAGTACCTCGTCGGGTGAGTTTCAAGCACTTGTCTTTGTCCTGCTGTATATCATGTCCTTGTTAATTCGTTCAGAAGAATGAAATCCTTCTTGAACGTTTTTTTTGTTACTTACAGTATTAAGACGTCCCATTGTCGTTCGTCCCGAGACGAACATTATTATACCTCCGAGGAGCCGGGGAGGTTTTTTAGCCCAAACTACCATTTTATGCCAAAGTGGGCACATGCCTCACGAAATACAGTGGTAGGCATCTA
>JBAHVQ010000040.1:887164-898200 GCA_036872915.1 Nanipora kamurai
ACGTTCATAATATTTACAAACCAGAGTAGCGTTCGGTATGTCGGAAATTTCACCTGGTTGCCGTGAACTTGTATCTTGCATTCACCGTTTTTGTTTTTTTTTACGTTGTGTAATATGAATAGTTTGATTAGATCCGACAAATTCATATCGTTTGTTCCATTTATTTTTGTTTCTTACGTTATTTCTACAATTGATGATAGGTTTCTGCTTTTGGTCAGCCTGATATGGCATTAATTCAGTTTTCAACTAATGCTGAAGCGAACAAGGCAATTACTTGCTCAGATGCTGTTCTCGGAAATCGATTTATTCGAGTATTTTGGTACAAACCCGATTCGGAGCAAAAGGTACATGGGAAAAGTCAAACATTGATTTCGTATCTTTTTTTAGTTTTGTTTTTTATTATATCACTTCTTTTTCTTTTCTTTTTTTTTCTCGTTTTTTCTTCGTTGTAGAACCAGTCTCGTAATGTGGCTGACAGTCAACCTTCTGCAGCAAAACCGAATCTTGAAAAAGTAAAGTTCAAAAAGATAGTTTTCTGTTGCTAAGTCTGCTCTTAGTGAAATGAAGCGAAGCTACATTAGCCTGGCTAATGTTACTGCGTACCATTCTTGGTTAAGCTCAAATAGACTTCATTTGGCTAACCCAGGCCCGACAAGACAAGACCAGACCAAACCAGACTACCAAGGACCAAACATAGGCTTACCAAACTAGACTAGACTAAGTTGCCAGTAATCTCCTATCTCCATATTTCTTGTTTGAAAGCTTCGTGTCAAGTAATTCCCGAAAAATTCTATGATGTTCATGACTTTACAAAATACTAGACTCAGTAATCCTATGGTTTCGAGATTAATTTGGAATTTAGTTTGCTCAATTGTGTTTTAAAATAGTTGAAAATTGTGCAAGCCTGCTGACCGATCTAAATTTTTTCTCTTTCAAAAATACACGAGTCCATGTAAATTCCATATTGGAAGAGAGACCGTGTGATTACTGATTAATGATATACGTAAAACATTATGCTGGAAGTGACGTACGCCAGCGAAATAAATCGCTCGCCCGTAGAAGGTCGAAACTGAGGTCCTAGTTACGGCGAACAACTTCTCCAAATTTTCCATACTTTAGAGATCTTATTTAATTGGGTCTCCGTAGATTTCCGGCTTTTGTTCTTTTAGTCAGTCGAGATATGTCATTCTGCTAGAAATTTGTTTTCAATTACCTTATTCTCGGCACTCCGTTTTTTATTTTTCTATGTTGTGTTCACTTCGCTTTAGAGTGCATTGCATAAACCTTTGAATGGCTACAACATTGAAAAGGGGGTGAGGGTGACTAAATCTGAATGTAAAGGGGAAATGTCTCTATATTTTCTGCAACGATTGTTGCCTGACGATAATCACGAATGTAACAAACATTGTTTTTAAATTTAAATCATTGCTTTAACTTCTTCCTATCCGGATAGGTCCTCAGTGACCTATGGAGACTTTAGTATTTAACTCTGGCTAACGCCAGACGATTTTACTCGTCAAGGGAAAAGTCCTCGGACAGGAAAGGGTTAATACTTATGTATCCTATTGCTAGTGTGAGGTGCTTTGCTTTGCCTTTACATTACTTTTTTGTTTGTGTGCCTAGTTACTTCTTTGTTCGTTTGTTCGCCTGTGTTTTTGCTTACTCGTTCCTTTGTTTGCTTCGCTTGGTTGCTTATTTGTTTATTTTTTACATTAGTTGAGTAGTAATTTGCTGATTTTGTTTATGTTTCGTAATTTTGTCAACATATTGTTGCAATTTTAGCCCGTGGCACCCACTATGTTTCATTCAGGAAAAACAACTTTCAAAGTTTCCTCAACTTCCGGTATTTTGGTCTCAAAGAAAGAGGGAAACAGCCTACAAATGCAGGTAGAAGCACTCTGCCTAAACGGTAGTCAAAAATATATTATAGAATGCTCGAAAAATTAATTTGTTGATGAAATACTGCAGCAGACTACAGTAAAACCTTGTGCCTCATAAAGTATGAAACTTTTCATCTTGGCGATCGCTACCTAGACCCATTGGATTATAACGCTACTGGATCTCTGCGTTCAAACGGCTTTCGAACGTAAGCTTTGGTAACATTAATCGTTAAATATCTCTGGATATCTCAAAGTCGACCTCACGCGTAAATCTTTCGTGTAATATGACGACACATGAGAGTCGCGTGTTCTCAAACAGCTGAGCTTGACTCGCGACTCAGGCAGTCCTTTCTTGGAATCACTGGATCCTGCTTTCACGCTCTCGCATAGCTCAATATAGTTCTGTTTTTTATTAGGAAATCATGAAGAGAAAACTACTTATTCAAAAACAAAAACAAGAATTACTTGGCAAGCAAATTGCGCAACAGAAGGTGAATCGACCTATTTCTTTAAGTAATGTGAATTCCGTGTCATCGGTGAATAAGATGAGTATGTTTATTTTCTTGTGCAATAATTAATGGAATCTTTACTCATATATTGAAGCCATATTGAGCGGAAGACACTTATTTGTTGATAATCAAATTCCCAGAGTTTAAATCCCGTTCAAATGTTATCCTCGACTTTCGAGTATCCTTTGTTTTGTCAATGACGGGTGATGCAAAATGTCTAGATTTTTTTTTCATATAAATTGCAAATATAGATTTAAAATTAATTTGCAATAATGGTGCTCTGTCGTGATGACGTCAGTATTCATGTTTGCTCGCATTTATCCATAATTCTTGCGGCCTCATCAATAGAAAATGACTCATTTGCAATCCTTTGGAAGTAAATTTCGATTTGTTTGTCCGCATTTTGTGCTTTAAATAGCAGCTCGACACTACGCTATTTGGGTCTTCGATGAATACACCCAGTTGTCGATCTATGAAGAGGGCAGTTCAAGATAACGTCTATTGACCATTTTTCTTTGCAGCTTTTAATAAATAAATTGGAACAAAATAAGAATCTGAGCGTGAAAGACAAGGACGAAATAATGCAGGTGAGGTTGTCAAGCTACTATTTATAGTTTAGTCGGCAACTTATATACGTTTCCGCCGACGTAAGAACTCCTATTAGATATGCTGCGTCTTGCACGGAAAAAATCAAATTTAGATGTGTTCGGATGAAAATGGTATCAGGGCGCCCGCAGTTCACCAAAATTGCATTGGTTTTTCTCATTTCCCACATGTCTTTTTAGACGCTCAAGAGTGTTTCAGAGAGTATTACAAAGTTGAAAAGTGAGGCAAAAGTAACAGTGGCTCTTGCCAAGTCTAAAGAAAGTCCTGCGGAAGCTCGGCAAGTGGTAAGCTTGATTATTGTACCACACTTTGAGCGTTCATTGTAAAAGATGTGGACAACAACAATTTCAGTTCGATCATTTTATCCTGCCATTATCATAATATTAATTATACAGCAATTAAATATCAAAAAGTTCTTCCCGGAATGGTCATTTCACCTATTATAATTCCAAAGCGTACCTGTGTTGGTACATTCATAGTGATAGTTCTGCTTTTGTACTAAAGAATGATAATCAGTCTGGCAGTGTTTTCCGTTTCTCTTGGTCAAAGCTTAATAGACCAGTTAGTACATGCCGTATACCCCAGGTATAGTTATGTCTGATAATGAAAGTTCGACTATTAAGCTCCAAATGAGTAATTTCGTTGAATTTAAGAAGATAGCGTGATATTTCGACTTTATTACCAAGTCATTGTCAGACAGAATGGCGATAACTTCGTAATAAAGTCGATGTAGCACAGTTCCATTCGTTTTCGTCTTGATATTGACTTGAATTTTGAGTTTTCAAGATGACATTATTTTTCGGAATATGTTTCATCTTATATTTTTTACAATTACCAGCTGGTTCTGGTTCTTTACGGAGATATTTTGTCCTCTTTATATAATTGTCTAGCTGTGGGAGGTTTTCGTCTGGTGTGAGTGAAACCCATTTGATAGAATTACAGGAACGAATGCTAAATTTTCTCGTTAAAGTTGAATATCATGCTAGTTTGGATTAAACATGCGTGCTAGGGTATTCTTCAACTTAAACAACACGCATTACAAGACATTGTCATGCGTTTACATCTTGGGAGAAATATCGTCCATCGAACCATTTCACAAATGTAACCTTCGTTGTACTGATGTTATGCACCCTAATTAAGTGCGCTTTCCCGCGTGATACAAGAACGAAAAACATCAAAATCTGAGTTATCTTTGAAGCTGTTTTAAATCCGTAACCTTTGTTTAAATCAGAAATTTCATAAAAATACAAGTTAGGGAAGCATATTCCACGAGGAACATCGTAATATATGGAATCAATAAACATATGGGATGTTTATATAGTCAAATTAACGCCCTCCACCCCTAAAGCACGAGATAACATGAAGTAAATATAAATGGAAGTTATCAACGATAAATTTGATGGGTTAAACTGGTCGAGAACTCATAAAATGCTGTTACTTTGATTAATTAGTTATACAAAATTCACATGAACTTTGAATAATTTATAAACGTAACTGGTAGCATCGCATTTTCATTGGCACTGAAATATTTTTTCCAAAGTCTTTTAAATAATCTAGTTAATATTTGAAATGCGTCATTTTATCTCGTTCAGGCTAAAAAGGAATTGTTAGATCGTGAACTGGATCTAATAACTCACGAACAAACTGGAGAAGATACTACGGAACTGAGACATAGGGTGGAAGAACTGAAAAAGGAAGTAAGTTTTATATTTAAGTTGATTTATTGTTGCTTAAACATCACTAAACTTTTAACGATGGCAGTAAAAACTAGTCGGAATATCCAGAAATTTAATCCTTGCCTTGGAAGGTGGTAGGAGGTTGAGAACGAAGTCGATCACCATGTCCTGATGATGAAGCTCCAACGTCGTATCGATAACCAACACAAAGTCCCAACTATTGAACGTTAGGGCTCCCCCTAACCTCGTACTCAGGGTCTTATCTAAGCTCCCGCTACTCTTTCGCGGCGGGAGAGTAGCGGGAGCAGAGATAAGACGCTGGATACAAGGTGTGGATAGCGTGTCTTTAAATTTGGAGAACAGTTAACCAATTGTTTCATTTCAGCAATTAATCCTACCCTGCCAAATTTCTTTTCGGTCAGCTAAAGTGCCTATAACCACAAAGATTTCCTGGTTTTATTTAGAAAGTACGCGTATAATAGTGGACAATAACGTTGACAGTTCTTTTATTTCTGTATTCGTTCTCGAGGTTTGCAGCTTTTTATAATATGCTAATGAGGCATATGATGATGTCATATCAGCTAAAGCAGCATCGTGACAATTATAAAATTATGTGTTTCGTCCAAGTTTTCACTCAAAATCGCTTGAAAGTTTCTACGTGGATAAAGTACACAAAATTAAAGAATAAAAATCAATCATATTGTTGCCATGGTAACAAATTATGAGCCAGACCTCTAAGTTCTCACACTAGAATTTGTTAGCTTCCAATCCAACACTCAATATATTCCATTTCAAGCTATGCTTTCCGTTGATAAAGTTATTGGAAACGCTTATGTTTACGTTAAAGACTTAATTTTCTCAGCGCATCACTAAAATAACCATATTTTACTTCGCAAACTAAGAGGTTTGTTTCCTTATCTGTTACTATGGGAACAGTTCAATTCAAACTGTGTCTCGTAATTCATGTACTACATTCAAGTGCAATACTTTAAGTATTTCGGTAAGTGATTTCAAACAAATACCCGATTTTAAATTTGGGATGATAAGGAAATAAGATACAAAAAACTGTCGACACAATTCGCTATTATGTTAAGTGTCCTTCTAAATTTATCCTTATAAAAATTTCACATCTTATTTCCCATGTGAAATTCTCATTTCACATATGAAATTGGAACATTTTCACATATAAAACACCAGATTCACATATGGTTCATAGTTTCATTTATATTATCGTTGGCTCAGTTCCTTTTTTTTCTCCCGAGGTTGGTGACCAACTAATCAACCTCATTAATTTATCAATGGGGTTTTTAAGTGTAGATCAACCTCCTAATATCTCTAAAGTTCGACATTTTGCAGAGTTAAACTACATAAAATAAAAATAGGAAGAAAATTCAAACAAAACACACAGAAGGAAGCGTTATAAAAACGCTGAATGAACACCATATCAAACCTTTGTAATGTCACCCCTTTACTTTACCTTCACATTTCACATGTAAAATTTTATTTTTACTTACGATAGTTTCATTTCACATGTAGAATTGAAACGTTTTTACATTAAGTTTTAAAGCGTAACCCCGAGACGTGACATTAAAAATATTAACATTGCTGTTCGTAGGCTCAATCTCTTGGTTTGTTGGACTCATCACATCATGGACGTGGGCGTGGCCGAGCCCGTGGAACTCCCAGAGGCTTGTCCAGGGGTCGTGCACATGGTAGAATACGAAGTATTGTGTCTCGTTCAGCTGCTGTGTTAGATAAAAGACCTAAACAACTGTTGATAGAAGGTTTCAGCGGAGAAGAAAAGGAATTAGTCACCCAACGGTTTAAGGTATCGTTTCTGATTATCTGTTCTTTATTCGTTTTCAAAGTCTACTCTATGGTTAGAGGAAATAAGAAGTGAACAACATGTACTGTGGAACTGCTGTTGTCATTTCTAAGCCGATCGACAGTCATTCCTTGCGCTGCAAAAAATTTGAGGGAGCGAGTTTTGGGTCGTTACAATAAAGCACGTGATGCGAGGGATGAAGTGGGTTCGGACAAATTCGAGAGCGAGTTTTTCTAGATCTAAGTTCCCGCAGTTTCCCAACCCTTTTGGTCTCTACAAGTCGTTTAATACTCCCGACGCAGCACTGTACTTTTGTCATTCTGCAACACTGGCATAGCTTGGTTTGTCATACATTTTGAACCGACATTAACGTATTGTTTCAGAGCGGTTGCTTTATTGCACTTGATCTTACAGGTTTCAACCGTTTCGTAGAGAACTGATTCAGGGCTGCATCGGTTTGATATGTCCGCTTATCGGTACAGTATAGAACTGTCGCAGCTATTACCTGATGGTATATCATAAAGTAATAGCTCCGACAGAATATGCAGGCATATGTCCGTATCCATTTAACAAGTTGGACGCGACAGGTCATGTCGTGCAATTTAACATCAATTATTTATTATATACCTACACTGATGCCCTCTATTGCTATTATGATGTGTACAAGGGTTTTTACAATTTTCAGAACAGACCTGATATCAGGTCTGATACCGAACGTGAGCTTTTGTATGCGTAGTAGATAAGTTTGAATTGGTGATTCCTGAAGACCGTGATCTTGTTGATGTATTCTTTCGATTGTTCTACATATTTCATTGTCATCAGTCTAAGAAAGTAAGATGATAAAATTTTAAAAAAAGATGCTGCCAAGTTCTGAAAGGAACTGTATACAACAAAATGACTGAATTCACTAGCAGTCGAAAATACATAAGTAATTTAGAGGAATTAAACTGAGCATCAACGTTAATTCCTTTGGGTTATAACGTGTTGATAACTTTCGCTCTTTGGTTATCATGGAATAACGCGAGGATGACTGTAACAGATAAAATAGAATGGTATGCTTAGATGAAATTTTTGGCGATGGATTACGACCAAGGTATATCTTTTAATATGATTAAGTTACCGAAAATGTTTATCTCATTTACGTTTGATTTCGCTATTATAAAAGACTGAGCGTTTCTTTCAAATAATTCAAGGAATTAGGTTAGTGGTGGTGCAGTTCGAAGTATCTTTTACGGAAAGCGTGTTTGAAGAGTTATACATTTCTTCAAGGGTCCCATGACATGTTGGCATGGATTGCAACGAGCCCTCTTGCAAGGAAGTGTGATTGAATTATCGTCGATTTTGCTATGATTTGATCGTTTGTATCTGCGGAAAAGATTCTTTTTTAAATTAAAGTCTATTTGGAGAACATAAACTAGTACAAAAGAAAATGCGAGGATTTTGCTTAATTAAGTTAAATTATGTCGTAAAGTAAATAAGTAAATAGAAATTATGTCGTTCTTTGGCTAATGTGTTTAGTTCTACTACGAAAAGTTACCTTAGAAATCGAAAATTGTGATTTCATGGTATCTGTTTGCTTCCAGGAATTTGGAGATATCAATCGGACAGAACAGGACAAAGAAAGAAATCGACTCATTCTTACCTTCGGCACCCGAAAGCAAGCTGAAACCGTACGTATTTAAACAAGCTGGTAATATCTCTTAAACTTATGAATTATATTGTGACTGAGGTGTTTTGTTGAGTCTTTCTCAGACCAGGAAACGTTTTATTAGATGCCTCATTTTTAGTACATGTATAATCGTATAAGACAAAACATAATCCGAAAATAAACATCTTGTAAATAACTCAAGATATGAGCTTAAGGACAAGACAAAAGTATAGTGACTATATTCGACCTTATTAAAAAGCCTTCGTCAAATCAACTAATTACACATTTCTAAACTTAAGAGGATCAGACAAAAGAGAACTAACCGAGGTGATGTAATCGCTGCGCTTCATAGTGACAATACCATTACTTTAATCAGGTTTGAGAGCCGGAAAAACTGGAGGTAAGCTCATTAAGGAACTTAATTTTTTAACGATCAAAGTTAAATTCTTTTAAATCTAAAACTCGCACCTTCGGGAATCCGGTCCGCAGCTCTACCTATTGAGCAATCGAGTATACAGGGATTGGAGACGAGTTATTATCCAACTTAAGAGTACGAGATATTCTCGCAGCAATTTAACGCTATCCACGAGGATGGATGTGCAGTGTTTCAATTCTATTTTAGAATCATCCTCAGGGTAATATGAAACGATAGATTCACATTTAACCTACACTGCTGAAATATAATTGAAACACTGCACATCCATCCTCGTTTATAGTGTTAAGTTGTCGCGAGAGTATATCGTGCACTTAAGTTGGATAATAACTCGTCTCCAATCCCTGTAGGTTCGATAGCTCAACAGGTAGAACGGCGGACCGGATTCCCGAAGATGCGAGTTCAAATCCTGCTCGAGTCAACTTTTTCAGTTGACTTCAGCAGTGTAGGATAAATGTGAATTTATCGTTTCATAGTACCCTGAGGATGATTCTGAAATAACAAGATGTTTATTTTCGGATTATGTTTTGTCTTGTATTTTTTTCCAATTGTCGGCTGGCAATGGATTATGTATAATTGTTATGAACAGAGTATCGCAATTATCAGTTCCAGTTCGGTTGAATTAAAATTGCAAATTATTAATCGCAGTGAGAATAATTTACGTGCACAGTTTCTTGAGTATAAATTTCTTTTCCAGGCTATTTTGCAGGTATCGACTTTAAATATGAAAAACCTAAAAGTGTCTTGGTACCGTCCAACATCGACTCCAGTACGGACGACTTTGAAGATCCCCGTTCAAAATTCCGAACATTCTGAAACGGTAAGTTTTAATTAAACTTTAAGTTACTTTACCTGATACCCAAACATCCATCAAGTTCAAAACCCTTGCGAGCAAGGCTCAGAAACATTTTCTCAGCACCAGCATTGTTTATGAGGGTCAAGATTCAAGAGTGCCAGCACAGGGGAAGGGGGCAAAGACTTCGGAGAAAGCTGGCTCCCTCGTCGGAGGTCGGTCGTCGGGAAAAACAGAAAAGTAATGGGGCGGGGACTCATCAGACATCAGAAAACCATGATTTTGAGCTCAGATATCCTGCGCACGAAACTTACCTACCCCTCTGTCGGTGAAATCTTGGAGCCGCACGTGTCACGATTTGAACTTAACGACCGTGCTCTTGTCGAGTGCTAACTCCATGGCTACACTTTTTGAACATTGTGCTCTTTATTCTTTCCAAAATGCTAAAGCTTAATTCTCAATTTTTTCACCAAAATGCTTATTAAAATTTTTACAAATTCCCAAGACATAAATCCCTGGCATAGAGAAACAGATGACAGTGTTGATTGCAGTAACTGGTAAGAGTAAGGCCTAGGCTTTCTCTAAGCTTCTAGCAAGAGGCCAGAATTACAAAAATTTAAATATCAGCTTTCGAATACAAGATAACCTCAACGAAAGGCTCGTTCTTCAAGCTTTGTCTCCCCATTGCCGGTACGGTGACTGTAAAGTGATCTGTATATGAGCAAAATCAATCTACACTCTATCTACTCTCTACACTCTATGCTCTGTAGATTGAGTTTGTTCATATATAGATCACTTTACAGACATGTCTCAGCTTTCAGCTATGAAAGCAGCATGTCAACAGTAGGACCCAGGTCCCAATTTACATCAGATTTGTCGTCGAGCCCTCATGGTCCAGTGGTAAGACAACCGTACCGGCAATCGGGAGACGCGGGTTCGATTCCCCTTGGGGAGCTCACAACTTTTCTGAGTTTTCACAAGGCTTGCACGTACACTCTACGCTCTGTAGATTGAGTTTGCTCATATACAAGATAACCTCGTTTTTTGCAACTTTTTCAGGTTTCGATTCGTGAAGTTTTAAATATAAAACATAATTTGTAATAAGTTCCAAACGAGATTAGATTATTCCTGGATTAGTGAAAATTTTGTAAACAATTCTAAGGATGGTGCTGCAGTTGTTTTTGCTGCAGTTGTGCAATTATTTGTCACAGACTCTCAGAGGTTTCTAAGAAGTTTTATAACGTAAAATTTCCAGGAATTTCCTTGGGGCCATTTAAGTAGGCGGTGCGCCTGATGTTATTTATGTGAGCACCCGGCGTGTCGAAAACAAACTTGTTATTTCGGTTAAAAAAAAGATTTGCTATAATTATTATGGGTTCTTCAGCAAGCTATGTAATCATGGTCAAAAGAATGGATTATGAATGGTACAAATCAGGAAGAAAGTTCAGAGATGGCCACGAGGACGAGGTTGTCCGGTTTTTGTATCCCAATGTGAGCCTGGAATCCAGGTCCTAGTCAATCTAATACAGTTATAGAATAAAAAAGCTGTCTCTGATTCCTCCCTCGTTTATCGATGGTTAATCCACTGACCGTTTAATCCGCTGGATCCACTGGGAGGGAGGGGGAGGGAGAGGGAGAGGGAGAGGGAGAGGGAGAGGGAGAGGGA